>CM040465.1:23463931-23514906 GCA_022758105.1 Pangasianodon gigas
CCCCCCCCCCCCCCCCCCCCCCCCCCAAAGAAAACCAACTAAATTCGCGCTCCCTGTTTACATTACAGATAATTAACGCATAAATTAATCAGCGACGCCATTATACACTAACTAATCAACTGGAATAACTACCCAGCCGCTTTTTAATCACCGTCTAACAATATAGTTTAATTTTTTATGACTTACCCAAATAAAATATGCGTCTTACTCGCAGTAAAACTTCAAATTTGTGATGCTAAGTTGTTCTGTCCGCTAGCTTCATCCGCTTGGTTACTATGGTAAAGAGTCCACGCGCACTGCAGTTGCTAGGAGACAGACAAACAACCTACAGCCGAAAAGGGTCAAAAAGGTTCCGTTTAAAAAGCGTTACAGAATTCATTCCTGCTGTCAAAACTGAACATGTTTTCCTTCCATAAGATGAGATATGTTTCATTATTCCATAGTAAAAGTAAATATTAAAAACAAATATAAGCTAAATAAGTTATATTTCACTTATAATATATGTAGATAGTATAATGTAATAGAATAAATAACTATTTTATTGATATAATATGTTAATAATATATGAACAATAACAACATAGTATAGTATGTGAATAACATAAAAATCTAATATTTTATTTAATAAAATCATAAAAAACAATTATTTAAATAAAATTATTATTTTATTATACTTACATTACTTTATATTACATTACATCATAGCCCTGTTCCTGTACAAATACAACCTTAAGAGCACTACCTTTTATCCTGAGCGTAAATTTAGATTTAGATTTATATTTATATGTCAGTTTTATGGCCACTGTTGCACCTTCATTTACACCGTTTACACCTTTCGAAGCAACATTCATAATTCAAATCTAAAAACTTCCCCAGCTCTATAAATTAAAGCATGAAACTCTCCATGTTTGTGTTCTTTCTGCAGTCGCGTTCCCACAGAACCACACATTCGAGAGCCTCTTTATAAACTTCCTCTCACTGCTTCGGTTCGACACACATTTGCTAAACAGAAAAACCTCCACACTTGGCCAGAGACTGTTTACCTTTTCAGAAATAAGTTAATTTAGTTCAGGACATATAGCAAACGTACCACAATCAGAGAGGCCAGTGTGCTCTGGCAAGGCTGTGTGGTCGAGATAAAGTCATAAAACACTCGAAACAGATCTGAGGACGAGGAATGGCGAGCGATATTTAGATTTAGTTTGAAATTTATTTTGTAAAAGTTTCTCGTTTCAGTGCACAGGGCTTTCTTCATTAGGGCAGGAAGTGAAATCAGTTGTTTTGATCATTATATAACTGCTGTGAAGAGAAAGTATTTGCGCAGGGCCATGAGCGCGCTTAGCAAAGTCAGTGACGCATTATTTCATCAGGGAAGAAAAGATGTTTTATATTCGCTTAATCAAAACTGTCCAACAAGATGAAATACAGGTACCACTAAATCCATCCCAGATAAACGTAGCCCTAGACAAGGCCGTGTAATTAGAGGGAAAGAACTGTTTTTCCCCTTTCAGATAGAGGAAGAAAGAAAATAAGCAGTCTTATAAGGCTTTGATCTGGTCTTCAGCATTTCTGCACTTGGTTTCCTGAGTCACACTGCTCGATTTCAGACCCCAAAGCCACAGCGGTAGTTAATGCAGGCGTACAACTAATGATGCAAATGTTCACCAACAGCATGTCTGTGTATATGTGTGTGTGTGTGTGTGTGTGTGTGTGTGTGTGTGCCCAGACTTTGATTTACACTCATAGTCCAGACATGTTTTCATTCGACTTTGCAAAACCCCACTCTTTTATCCCCGGCTGAGCGAGCGGTGTGTAAATCAGTCCTGTTGATCTTATTGTATGGCAGCTTTCTGGCCCGAGCCGAGCTGTTTGGAAAGATGGCGGTGTGGAAAAGAGCGCCAGCAAAAGATACCGTCAAAGCCAATAAAACAACTGACTGATGCCGAGGCTGGAGCTCGTCAGTCTTCACCCTCCATTCAGCAATTTACAGACAAACGCTCGCTTTTCTTTCCATCCAACACACCGCACATATAAAGAGGATCGATCTGGTTCATTACCCATAGCACGACACAAAACCTCTATGTATATACAGCTGAGTGCAAAAGTTTACACACCCTTATAAGAAAATGGGTTTGCTTTCCTTGTCATTATGAGAAGTCACAAAAATGCTCAAATAAGATGTGTTATAATATTAATAGTTAAAAATAAATAAATAAAAGTGGTATCAGTTTAAAAGTTTGTGTCTCCTTCTTGTTTTTTTTCATTTTTGGAAATATTTCTACTTCTTGATATCTGTTATTACTCTGCCAGATGTTATCCATTGCCTTGTTGAACGACACACCAATGTCGATTTAATATATAAATTGTAAACCAGTGATACATCTCTCCCCTACCAGGCATTCGAAAGCCATGGGGGTGCAAACTTTTGCACTGTATCTACCTGTATCACCTCACCAAACTCACCTGTATCTAGTAGTATAGGCTGTAGCATTTAAACAGTGGTCAGTTGTTATTAAGGATTCGGGGAAGGATTCAGGATTTTTCTTTTTTTTTATGCTATGAAAATGAATTGTGATGCTACCATCAGCATGTTTCAGAGAAAAAAAAATCTCTATTGCCTTTTCCACTGAAAGTGTTTAAAAAAGCTACTGTACAGGTACATTTTTCTTCTTCAGAGTACGAGCAATGAAAAAGTTACCTCAAGAGGTACAACAGCGGTGCTTAAGGTGTCTCTGATAATGCATCTTAAAGAGGTTTTAATGATGTATCCTCTTTTAAATAAGAGTATCATTGCTTGACCAGCCTAATGACAAACATCTGTACCCTCAAAGATGCATCTCAGTAGCTTGACGATTGAGAGTGTGATGTACGTGACAGCACACAGTCCAGAAGTTAGAACAGAAAGAAAGAATAAAAACGTGAGGAGCGAATAAAAAGCGAGAGACCTGACTCTCATTAGCAGCACTCACTGTCAGGATTTAAGCCGGAGAGGTTTAAGCGCTGTATGTGATCTGGTACACCAGAGTTTCCTCCAGGCATAAACACAAGCAGGCTGCGGTCAGAAGCACCTGCTCGCTCTTCTCCCTCCTCCATCACCACCTCCCACTCACACTCAACTCAACAAACAAACGAAGCGTCTGGAACGGCCGAGGCCGAGCCGCTGATTGAGCAGCGCAGAGTGGAAGATTTACAACACACCCACTCTGTGTTAAAGCACGGAGGCCGTGATTGCATCCGTCTACAGTCATCTCCAAACAGCCCATTAACGAGGAAGTGAAACAGAGGAGCACGTGGGGAGTGATGAAGAGGAAAAGAAGAAGTGCCTGAAGCAGAACCGATGACGATTGATCGTAACAAACACCTGCGAAGCTCATCACACACTTGTTAAAATGCAGAAACGGAGTGTGTGCGAGAGATAGGAAGGTTTAACACAGAGGGAGACATGAGGTCCTGCACATGTCTGTCTTTAATAGGGGACTCGCAGCTGCAGAGGTCTGCATGTTCCTCCATGTTCCTCCACACACACACACACACACACACACACACACACACACACACACACACACACACACGGCTTTTAAAGACACGCTTATGAGACAGGCAGTGTAAGATTTACTCGCTATGAACAAGATAGTCGACGACCTCATGATCTCTTTCAGCTGTCTCATGTCTCTCTTTCAATCAGGGGTTAAAATGGGATTTCCGGAGATGGAGAAAGGTTTTTCTTTGTTTGAGGTGAAAACACGACCACATTCTCAACGTGGATATCATTAAAATGGAAATGTGATTAGAAGAAATGTTTAATATTTTTGTTTCTGTCCTAATGGTTTCATTTAACTCGCTTTAGTTGATCAAAGTGACCTTTTCAGTTTTTCCCATTTTTTAAAAAATAATATCAAAAATTTCGTCTGATTCCTTCCTTATGGAAAAATCAAACAATTTTCACATGCAATGTCAAGTTTTTCCACATGTGACTATATGAGTAATATATGTGTGTGTGTGTGTGTTGGGGGGAACACATAGGAAGGCTGAACATGTCACTGAAGAAAAACTTGTGATGACATTAAAAATGAATTATTCATGTGAAGTCATTACACTAAAAATGAAATCAGCAAAAAATATTTGGTTATTTAGAAGGTAGAGTAAGATTTATGAAACCATTTCAGTCACAGCTAGAAAGAGAAGAACAATCAGTGATTGAAATATTGAAAAACTTTCTCCGGTTTAGGAAAAAAAAAACACAATGAGTCGTTTGGCAGCTGAAAGAGTCGACTCCTACTGATGAGCCGAGTCAAATGATATGACTCACTGAACACTTTAGTTTCTTCCTCCTGCTTTAATAAAGACACGGCAGTAACCAGTGCTGGTTTACACTTTATGTAAAGTTTACAAATATATAAAATTTTACCCATTTTGATCAGGATCAATGATGAAATCCCACCTGACTATTGCTTTTGATTACAAAATAATTAGCCAGATGTTAGCCAGTGTGCTAGCAAACATAATACTCTAAATGTAACTAAAGTGCAAGGCAAACCAGGCTAATTATATACTAGTTTTAATTATATAATAAAAAGCATAATGTTAGCTAGCTTGATAGCAGCCACGGCTACTGGTTTCTACAGTATAATAATTAGCTTCATGTTATCCAGCTTGCTAGTAACTCTAGACTAACTCTAGGTAACTCCTAGACTTCTAGTTTACACGGTATAATAATTAGCTTATTCTTAGCCAGCTTGATAGCAACCATGGCTACTGGATTACACAATATAATAATTAGCTTAATGTCAGCTAGTTTACTTTTACTCACACACACAAGAAAAACTCCAAATAAGCCTAATGTGTGCTAGTTTATTAGAAAACAAACCTGCCTAGCAGTTTTAATTAGGTAGCTACAAAAAATGAAATTGCTACAGGGTGGAGAGGTAACATAAGCTAAGCTAACTACTGAGATGGCAACAGATAGCTGGCTAGTGTAGCTAATGTTGCTAATCAAGGACGTGCTAATTCTGCTACATTTGACTAGAGCTTGTAACTCGGTATTTACGACTTTTAATTAAAGAAACCAAAGAAAATGCCACCTCAGCTTGGAATTCCTACTAGGAAAGTTGAAAAGACATCGTCAACCCTGACTTCAAATCAAAATGGCCGCTCACACCATGAACAGGAATTATCACTTCAGCACTTTAAATGAGTTTATTTATTTATTTATTTATTTATTTACTTTAGACACATGAGTTGGTTAAGTCTACGTGTAACACTGACTGTACAGTTTTTGTGAAAGTTAATATATCATAACCTCATGATTGCTAATGTTAGCTGGCTAGCTTGTGGCTAACAAAACACAACCTCTATGGAGGCGTCCGTGTTTTTTTTGTTTTTTTTTTCCCCAGTTTGTATCGCAAATGCACAGAGCTTGAAAATGACATAATTCCAAGTTCAGTTTTCCAACTTCCGAGTTAAATCGAATGCAGCAATACTTTATAGCGTAGTTGTATAGCACACATTACTGTGGTTTTAAAGCATTACGTGACAGCTTTCATGGCTGTGACGTACAGAAATATTCACTTTAGCATGAATTCTCTCCTCTGTCAGTTCCCAAGGCTGTTGTAATAGACTAGCTTTGACTCATTCTGCAATAACAGGCCATAAAACAGAGTTGTCCCAAATAGATTCACGACTTTTACTGAAATATAGAGCTTATTTCATATTGTGCACTTGTTGCATTATAAATACAGTCACTCTTATTTTATATATTTTTTTTTAAACTTAAAAGTGTGCAGCCTTTATTTATTTAAAGAGAAGTGAGCTGGTGATTCTGGGGTTTGGTCAGTGAAAACTAGATAAAATACGAGCTCAGGACCTGCACCAGAATCTCTATTTTTTTTTTCTCACTTTTTTAAAATAACAGCTATAACTTTCATGTCCGTGTGCACCTAACATAAACACGAGTGCCCAAACCCAGAGCCAGCGTTTCAGAAGCGATCAGCCAAAGCTAAACACAAATCACTGGGCCGGGTGTTCGCGATGGAGCCGCGCTATAAACCAGAGGCAATAAAGTCAATTATTTCTGTACTAAACTTTCTCTCTGCGCTGTGAAAACAACATCAGATACGACTGAAAATGTTTGCTCTGTAACAATGAGCGTTGCTGCTCGGGCTGCTCATAGACGCACAACCTGCAATTGTGGCTTTTGTGTTAGTGTGTGTGTCTCTACGTGTGTGTGTGTGTTTCAAGTCGCTCAGTGCCTGTGCTTTCTTTGGAGCAGAAGCCCGTCAAATACAGATGTTTAAAAAAGAGATTTATGAAACTCTGGATTTATTGAAAGCCCAATAACGGTTCTCTGTGACTATGTATACTTGAGAGAGCTGTTCTGTTTTTGTTTGTTTTTATTGGCATCTTCATTTTTCATTCAAATATGACCAAATATGGAAACAAGCTGATCTTTCAGAACCACGACATCAAATTACGCATTGATGAAAGTTATATCATGACAATTTAATATTTCCAGCCATGTTTCAAGATGAAAAATGTCATCAATGTCATATCAGTTTATTACTTTCTTACTGCTGCTATATAGTTGACAAAATTAATATCAAAACTTAAAAAAAAAAAAAAAGTGATCACATTTTTAAAAATTACCAGCTAATTTTGACATAACGACTTGCATAATGTAATGTATTAGCATAATAAAACAACTAGAGCACTCACTATAAATAAAAATAATAATAATTAAAAAATAACTCCTGCCCACAACAGATGATTTTTGGTTTTTAAATGATACAGTTTTAAATTTTTGGACAAGAATTTTAATCAGATACAACTGGAGAGATACAGAAACTGGAGAGATGGAAACAAGCCGATCTTGAACCTCATATCGTGGATTTGTGAAAGTTAAATCACAAAAATTTAATCCAGAGGTTCTCAAATGAGACAAATGAGATTTTCTGAAACCCTCTGTGTTAATCTCCTCATTTGATTTATTCATTTATTTTACAAATATCACGGTAACTACGAAGACGGATTTTGTGTGCTACTATTTTGAAATGTTGCTGGGAGTCGCATTCAAACAAGCCACATTTAAATAAAGAGTGTATGAAGAGGTATTTTAGTTTTTTTTTTTTCCCGCTATCCTGACATGCTGCACTAGCGTCGGAGTTCAATAAAGCTGGAGAGAGTGACTCAGTGGAACAACAGAATTCAAGAAAACAAACACGAAAAGGCTTGGAGTTGCAGAAAATTTTGAATTATATAATTCTCCTTTGGGGTTATTTGCTTAAGAAGATTGGGAATCCCTGATTTGATGTTTCCAGGCATGTTTCAGTGTCTACAATGTCATCAGAGTTAGTTTTAACATTCCTACATTCTTAATTCTGCTAAACAGTAAACAAAATGAATTTCAAAACATTAAAAAGTGACCAGATTTTCCGAATTACCAGCTAACACTGACATAAAGACTTATATTACGAACTGTAACAGCGTAATACAGTACTCACTATAAATAAAAATTTAACAACACAATTCTTTTTTTAATAAATGATACGTAAAAATGATGACCACATCAGTTTCCTTGGATCCGGCCATTATTTAATGCCCCCTTCTTGCGGATGTGGATACGCGCATGCACTTCTCATCTCTAATTGTCTATGGCCTTAATCCAGTCTACATATGGCTGCGTTTCCCACGTGGCCAGTCTTACACCCACATGCTCTGCCCTCCTGCTGATAGCCATTACTTCTTAGATTTCAAAGCTGCTCGACATGTTTGAGCTAAAACACAGATCTGAACTCGCTCTCGCTCTCCTCTCTCGCTCTCTCTAATTATTATTATGAAAGTGCGGCCTGGGGGGAACCGGGGAGCTCGTCTGGGTTTGGCACCGTCCGCGGTAGTAACGTATCAGGGGCTTTTTAATACAGTTTGACTTTTGGTTTATTATTTCTGCGGGCACATCACAGGTTCACCCTTTCTCTGCCTTACTAGTCCATTCACAGATGTGTATAGCCGAGTTTATCTGACCATCATGAGCTGTAGAGGTGATTTTCCAGACTCGGGTTAAGAGCCATGATATTTTAGTAAAATCTAAGATCACTCTTGATACAAGTCTGTAAAACCTGCTTGTAGGAATATTGGACTCAGGAGACGTGAATATAGAAAGATCTCAGAGAAATTCAGACCTCCTCACTTTGCTACATTACCTCCTCAGTTGATCAACCTGCAAAACTACACCATAATCACAATCAAGAAGCATAAACACCTTTTGTAATTGAGAACAGTTGAGCCCAAGTGCACCCCGTCTACAGTGATCATCCTTGAGATGTTTCTATCTGAGGTGAAGAAGGCATGAGGTTAAGGGATTTATCTGTAGATCTCTTTGACAGGATTGTGTCGTGGCACCAAAGTGAAATATTTCTGCGTAACCCAAAGATCCGAGTGGTTCCATCAGGCTTTGCCTGACTTTCCTGCCATGGACAAAAACCGCACATCATAAACGAACTCCTCGGCTGTGAGTTGAGATCAGCGATCGATTTAGTGCCACTGTGACCAAAGACGACTGAAGACGTTTTGAAATTGTCTCAGTGTGGGAAAGTTTTTATTAAAATCTCAGAGGGTTAAAATCTGAGCGCTGCTACGATGCTCATCAAAAAGCCACAAACAGGATGAAGCCAAACTCACAGAACATCTACAAATATGGTAGAGGCAATAGCAAAACCTAAACCAAACATGCTAATGGACAGAAGAAATCTCCTTATTTCCTCAAGCTCACTATGAAGAATGTTTGTGTTTGTGTGTTTTTTAGACAATCCCGGATTGTAAGCAGAACATACTATTTTTCATTAATCACAGGTCTAGAGGATCTTCACTGTAATCTCTGACATGGAAAACACACATCGTCATACAGTCTGTTACAGAATTCAGCCCAGATTTAATCAGTTTCTTCTTGTACAGTGCAAGGAGCGATAAATCTTAAAAGACCGCTGGCACAGTCACATAGTCTAAAACCAGGTTTAAGTAGAAGAAGTTCAGAGCAACAGAGACTCTATCTAGAGCTGGAGCCAAACTGAGCAAAGGAGGACAAGAGCTTTAATCAGGGAGCTGACCGAGAACCTGACAGAACTTCAAAGCTCCTGTGTGGAGACTGGAGAACCTGCCAGAAGAAGAACCATCATCATTCAGACCTTTATGGTACAGTGGCTAGGTGGAAGCCACACCACAGTAAAAAGTGCAAGAATGCTTGCTTGCAGTTTGCCAAGAATTTGTGGCCTGAAAGTTCAGGAAACCAGGTACTGCTCATCACCTGGCCCTGAAGCTTGGTGGTGGCAGCATCATGCTCTCAGGGTAGATAGATAGATGTACTCTTTTGATCTCCAAGGGGAATCTGGGAATGTTTATCAGGAGCAGGGACTGGCCGGGTTTCCAGGATTTGAGCCATATCTGAACGGATCCATGTACAGAGAGGTGCTCAAGAAAAACCTGCTCAGGAGCTGTGCTTCAAACTGTACCTCAGATTGATGTGAGGTTCAATTTCTAACACAACACCACACTAAAACACAGCTGAGACAACTCAGGACGAGTGTCCTCACATACCCCAGGCAGAGCCTAGTTTCAAAAACAGTAGCACAGTGAGGCTCGCCATCCAACCTGCCAGATCTTCAGAGGTTCTGCAGAGAGGAACAGGAGATTCTGAAGTCCTGGTGGGCCAAGCTTGCAGCATCAAACCTGAAAAGTCACTAAACACATTAAACATATTTATACTGAAATATCGGTGATATGTTTATCGAGTCTGGAGCTACTATGTTGGTTGGTGCTGTATTTTTGTTATTCCTGTGAGAAGTCAGCAGTCATGTGATGTTCTGATGTCACAGCGTTACAATGTTATTGCTAGCGCAGTTACAACGAAGGTTAAAGAAGCAATAGTTGAATTTTTTTTATTCCTTACTTGTACAAATAACCTGGAAGATATGTAGAACATGATTAAACAAAAAAACAATGGGTTAAGCCGTTGCCTTAGCAAATGTTTATGAAGTCACTGAGAAAACTGGGGGCGGAGCTTCGTGAACATGGGCAAGAATCATTCAAACGTCGAACCCACCTAACCATTAGAGACCTAATCGTACAAAAGTATTGATGAGGAATCCGGTGTAGACGCACTGGAGATGTTTGTATGAACGCTGGTCTCGAAGTCCCAGAATGCAATGCAGCTATACGATGCTGAGTCACGGCAGAGACTCAGCTCAGGTAATTAGTGATCTACGAGATGACGAGCATGATAATGACGGTGATATTAGCGTGAATGTTGAAGCTTTGGAAGCTAGCCTGTTTGAGAAGAGTGTACAGGTGAAGAGGTGAGAGAGCTGGACAGAATAAAACACTAAAGCGCCGCTGCATCACTCGCTCTTTAGGTAGAGATCAACTGAGGGCTAAATCACCACTATCAGCACGGCTTTGTGGGTAATGTAGGAAACTGTTAACCAAAGTGAAAACAGACCAACATGTCGATAAAAGATGTTTAAACTGAAAAGTCGATTCAGAATTTCATTCGAAAATAAATCTTAGACACAAAGGCAGAACTCAGTGAGAGAGAAATGTGTGTGAGAGGTTTGATGGAGGATCTGTTAACAACGATTTAATGCTGTGGCACAATGGAAAAGCACTTTAGCGTTACCTGAGACAGTCCTGGAGTTTTCTGACATTCCGAACACCAGCACGCGGCGTCACGGCGGCTCTCTGATCAAAGCAGCTGCTCCGTCCACTCACTCCTCAGCTCCTTAACCTACGGCTCATAACAACAAACCTGAAGCAGGGCTCGGCTGCAGGGCTGCTAGCATGTTTCAGTGCTAATAACATCTCTGCCTGATCTTATTACAGTTTATCCACCTTATTACAGTGCACTGATAGTCTGAGATTTCTTTTGTTTTTTTGCATAAATGTTCAGGTAATTTTATTCTAAAATCACTTTTGGTTTTGTTCAGCTGGTCGAGTTGCTTTGATCAGCACTTACTGACTGGACGCTATCATTGAATTAGCACTAAAGGTTCATTTAAGTAAGGAATAAAACACTCTGTGTTGTGCTGTTATAGGAAAATAATCAATGACAGAGTGCTGGGTTGACACGGTGTTACTGTTACCAGCCTGAAGTTGATTATTTTTCTATAACAGCACGTCCCTGGAGTGTGTTATTCGTCTCATACCACGACCCTTTGTCAACGATTAAAATGTTTTATTTAATAAACAAAGTGAAACTTTTTATTTGTTTAAAGTTACATTTAATGGTGTGGAAAATCCACGAAACAAGTTAGTTCCTGTTCTCACTTCATTATAGCAGATAAAAACGATAAAACTTTATATAAGTCTAAATTCTGTGATGGCTACAAGTACACAAGGTTGACGTTGTGTCACTGACGTTAGCGGTTGATGCTAGGTGTAATTTTAGCCGTACAGAATCACATCTGAGGTAAATATTAATATTCCTGACAGTTTTGTCTCCGTTTTTAATGTCGCTTTGCCTTTACATTGTCTGTATAAAGAAAAAAAAAAAAAACTTTGCAGCTACATGCTAGCTAGCTAATTCATTAGCTAAGACATCATAGCTTGCTTGAAATTACCTTCCACATGGCGAGTGTCTAATATTTTTATTTTATCCACTTTTTCACACAATAGCACCATTAATTCACCGTTGAATGACTGTGAATCACAAATCTGTTGAGTTGCTAGGCAACAGGGAATCATGGACGCTAGGCATGGTATTTAGCTAGCTAGCGAGTAGCTGTTTATAAACAGTGTAAAGGTGAAAGAACAACAGAAACCAGACAAAAAAACAGACTGTGTATAATGAAGAACTAAAATTATGCTGTAATTTCACAGCGTACGTTTAGCATCAAGCGCTAACCCTGTGGAGAAACCTCTGTGGATTCAGGTGTAGAAAAACGTCAAAAGTCGTGTCCGAGCTCATTAACTCTGTCATGTCTCTCTGAAAAGTGGACCGTTCGTGTCTTGTAAACGTGGTAAACACACGATGAGCTTTTCTTTTTCTTGAGTGTGTTATGGCAGCAGCAGAGGTGTGAGTTCTCTGAAACAGCTAATTTGTGAGTTGTGGGTTTTGTCAAATAAAAAAAAAAAGTGAAAAAGTGTTTATATCAGAGTGTTAGCTTTGTGGGAATGCTCGCTGCTTGCAGACGGTGTGTCATTATTTCCTCCATCATGTTAAATTCTTGAGGATATACAGTCGCGGCTAGCTAACAGTGTAGTGTGTGTGTGTGTTGCAGTGAGCCTGATTGTGGATGCTAGTCATGCGCTAAATCATTTTGTGCCTCTTATATGTGCATTTAAGTGTGTGTGTTTAAAAACATATCGAGGATAAGATCTACTTTCCAGACACGTATAAAATCCAAAGCACAAGAAAAAAAAAAAAACACTATGAAGGAGGAAATTCACTTATCGCTAACAGCTAACATCCAAAGCCCTCGACGTCAGAACCGTTAAATAAGCTAATTTTCCTTAAGGGACGACGAATTGAGGGTAAAAATAAAAACACACACACGGTCAAAATAAAAACATACATACGGGATTAAAAAAAAGAAAAACATGAGGCTTTAATATCAGTCAAAGAAGAAACCTCTGTTTGCACGCTTGACCTTCCTCGTCACGTGTGGCGGCCCTCGTCTCGTCCGTGTTAGCCGTGTGTGTGTGTGTGTGTGTGTGTGTGTGTGTGTGTGTGTGTGGGGACTTGCTCTGGCTAGGTAATTAGCATTGCTGATTCTGAGAGCTAAAGGGCTCCTCTGAGAGCAGTGAGGGAAAGTTTAAGAAAACAGGACACGCACAGACGTTAGCAATCGGTTAGCTGGACGCTCTCTAGGCGTACTCAGATCACTCTACAAACAGTGACGATGCGTTCTCGACACGTCTCCTGCGATTTCCTCCAGCTCGCCATCACAACGCACATCGCTCCCTCTGACTTTAACGACATGTTTATCATCACACTGCAAATATTAACACGCTACAATGAGATCATTAATCAGCTCTTCTCACACTGTCTGTGTTCCCAGAGAGGCCTGTGAGCCTGGCTTTACCTGCTGATAACCACTGAAGTAAACATCATCAACTCCTCCTCACTGTGTGTGTGTGTGTACTGTGTAGCTTTTTGTTGTTTTTGTAATATAAAGTTTAAGAAGTTGAAACCAGGCGCACACAGACGCTGCATCATACAAGCATTACATCTGAAAATACAGCTGAATGGAGTCTTGAATGATAACCAAATATATATATATCACAAATATTACACATTTAAGGCTTTGATAAGTTGCAAAAATAATTAAATAAACAAAATTTAATACTGGAAAAAAAATTGACATGGAAAGAAAAGGCACTGCAAAAGAAGTGCCTCAGGTTTGCAAAATACTACTTTTACTTTTTATGTGGGTTTTTTTTTTTGGAAAAAACTACTTTACTACTTTTAGTGATTTCTGTTTTGAAAAAAAAAATCATTCATAATAATAATTTTACAATGAATTCAAGATACTACGTTTTCATTGACTTTTTGTTTGGGTTTTTTGGACAAAAAAGAAATTATTCACAATACTACTTTCTATTTTAGATTTTAAAAATAAATAATTTTCACAATACTATTTCTTCCTTTTACATTCTTTAAATAGTCCTTTTTTGTGTTTTTTCTTTGTGGTTTATTTTATTTTTATTTTAATGGAGGGCAAAATTAAAAAGAAAATCATTAAAAATATAAATATAAGGATGTAAAAAGTGTAAACTCTTTGACTGCAGGTTTTTGGGGGGAGGGAAATTTTTTTTTTTTTAATTTTTGCAGTTTTTTTACAATAAATCTTTTGTTACAGTTTTACTTTGTATTTAACTTTTTTGCGTTACTTTTTTTGCTGATACAATTTTCCTTTATTTCTATTGTTAATTTGCACTTCAATTTTTCAATTTAATTTGCACCTCCACTCTTGTGCAGGACGGAGGAGTGAGGAGTCATTACATAAAAAGAAAAACAAAAGGGAAAAGTATACAAAATTAAAAAAGGATCGCAAAAAGTGATATGCGATGAAAGAGTGGCCTTGCAAAATAATTACTGCATGACAAAAAAAGCTGCATTATTTCCTAAGTGCACTCTCAGAGACCTGAACTTTGCGCTAATTTTTTTTTTGTCATCACACTAGTTTTATCATTTCTTCTCCCTCTTCTGTTTCATCCTCTTGATTGTTTTCTCTTTTCCCTGGTTATACGAGAAAAACAGTACGAGCGTGCAAAAGAGAATGTGACGTGCGTCGTTTTTCTTGCGTTCTCTTTCGCATGATCTTCCTGTTTTTCTCGTATAACTGGGAAAAAAAGAGAAAATAATCAAGAGGACGAGAGAGAGAGAGAGAGAGAGAGAGAGAGAGAGAGAGACGGATATGTGGAAATAAGCAAGTGATTTAAAGAGCGATAAGTGAGGGACGAATGGAGAGACAGAGAAATAAAAACAAAAGCAGGTTTGAAGAGGGAAGTGTGAGGCCAGGCCATGGTTCTGGTGCAGAATGATTGCGTTCCTCAGGGGTCTCTTCAGGAGGAATATCAAACTTCAGTGCCGTGGAGACCCCTTAACCTCGGCTGCTCCACCCACGCACCCACCTCCAGCTCCTCTCTGCAGAAGCCATCCTCTCTCCATCAGGACACGGAGGAGCTGAAGCACGGCCACGAGATCACGCCGCACTTTCACTCTGAGAGTATCAACGGTCAGAGAGTATATCAGGAGCGAGAAGCTTTTAGTCTGCCGGGGGAAGTGACAAGCAAAGAAGAAGAAGAAGAAGAAGAAGAAGAAGGGTGGACACTAAGCAGCTTAGTTTAGCAGCTTGTTTAAAAGAAAAATACTAATTTCAGATTTCAGGTCTCATAATTCGGAGTAACCACAGAATCCATCATTAGGATGAAAGAGCTCAGTGATGATGTCATACACCGGGACAGGGTATGGATGAGAGAGAGAGAGAGAGAGAGAGTGAGAGAGAGAGATTGAGATAGGTCAGAGAGAGAAAAAAACAGAAAGACAGACAGGTCAGATAGAGAGAGAGGAGAACTGAAACTGAATTGAGAGAGAGAGAGAGAGTACAAAGAGAAAGATGCAGAGAGACAGAAAAAGA
This sequence comes from Pangasianodon gigas, assembly GCA_022758105.1. Classification (NCBI taxonomy): domain Eukaryota; kingdom Metazoa; phylum Chordata; class Actinopteri; order Siluriformes; family Pangasiidae; genus Pangasianodon; species Pangasianodon gigas. The sequence continues at coordinate 23,479,056 of CM040465.1, forward strand.
TGAAGAGAGAGACATAGAGAGAGACACATCTATAGAGAAAAACAGACAGAGAGGTCAGAGAGAGAGAGAGAGAGAGAGAGAGAGAGAGAGAGAGACACACACACACCACATGTTTTTAGAGTTCAAATCCAGAAATGACCTTCACAAAATATTGATTTTGCGATTGATCTTGTGGCCAAGTCGTAACCTCCTGGCAGAGGCAACCAGGGTTTGTGTTAAAATATCCTGAAACTTTGCATGATTCATGACTGCATCAGCCTTCACAAGAGCCGCAAAACAGCTCCAGAGAACCAATAATCCACCTCCAGATTTGACACTGGGTTTGATGTTTTTTGTTTTTTTTCCACCAAACATGATGGTGTTCATGGCCAAAGGTCACTGAGGTTTCTCTGTCAGGAAGGGCTTCTTCAGTGAAAACAACTGTTTAGGGACGTGGTATCTAACAGCACATTTTGAAACCTGACGACCCGAAGAGTCATCAAACCTGCAATTGTGAAACTGCGATGTGAAATGGTGGTTGTTTTTCTTGTTTTTTCTTAGGGACCTGACTCATCCCTGTTCTCGTAAAGGTTAATGAAGTGGCTTTTTTTTAGAAATCCATCATGAAGGGTTGTGCTCTCAGAACCTGCTTACATCACAGAAAGAAAAATAAACCCAACTGGAAGTAAGTAAGGTTCGGTTCAGGAGAGGAAACTGAGAAAGACTGTGAAAGAGTGCTGGACTTTTCACCCCTGAGGCTCCGTCTCCGTGATCAGTGAGACGCTGGCGTTAGAAAGGGCATCGGCGCTTTCGTAAAGTAATCTGTCCCAGCTTCTAGCAGAGAGGCGCTGAGGGAAAGTGGCACTAGCACTGAGCAGAGTAAAGCCCTCTTTCTTCCCATTAATCCTCCACGTTTTCATTCTCATGCTCACGTTGTGAAGCCATCTTACATTAGATTTATACCACAGCGTGGTCAAATGCTCGAATCTGATTGGTCAGAAGCACAGGTAGCTCCAGCTGTAACATGAACGTTAATATTAATGCACTCGTTCTAATACGTTATTGTTTCTATAGTAACAGCTCATACACAGGGACCTGTATGGCGGACACTCCACAAAATCTATGACTAATAATAAATGGATTTAAAAATGGGTTGTTGTTTAACAAAGTAATTGTTATTACTCACAGAGAGAGAGAGAGAGAGAGGTTGGTGAAGGAGTGACTGTTTAATGTCGGTGAAATCAGGGACTAACTTGTCTCTCAAATGTTCCACAACATTAAATCTAACAATAAACTGTTAAAATGTGTGACGTGTTGTTCATGAATAAATTAAACACTGTAATTGTTGGCAGATTGCTGTGGTACGATCAGAATAACACACTCCATGCACGATAACGTGCACGGTCTGTAGTTTGTTATTCCTTACTTATCGTAAATACAAGGCCCTCATCTTGAACTTGCACAAGAAAATCCCTTTTAATTCAGAATTATCCCAGTTTCTGACTCGGTACGTGGCGTAGGAAAGGGAAAGTCTTTTTTCCTACAGTGGGCAATTCTTTATTTTAGACCATAGACCCCTGAGTGAGACACGTCACTCTGACTTCCGCTGCGCCTCCTGGTTGCAAACACAAAGCGGGAGACTATAGTGATTGCGGCAGCGGGGGCGTGGTCGAGCGTCAGATGCGGACGGAGAGGAGGCGGGATGAACCGGCAGGTAACTCGTGATTATTAACAGCAGGCCAGAATTATTATTATTTTTTAATGTATTGTTGTGTTGTTGGGTGTGTTCATAAACACATTCGTAAATGCTAGATAAATGCCACTATATTCAACATGTTTACACTTCCTAAGATGTAATTTTTTGGAGTTGAGTAGATCCTCCCGCGTTCCCACGTAGGAATTCTGAGTTGAGGGGGTGTTTTCTTTGGATTTTCCTAGTCGAGGCTGTGAATTTACGAGTTACGACCTTTAGTCGTGTGCAGCAATATGGCTGACCATTGCTATATTCTCTCCATTATAAACCACTCTCACATCATTCATTCTAACAGCATAAAACAAATAAGCGAGTGATGGAGACACACAGGAAACAGGAAACGCAGAGCGTTATAGCGAACGTTTATACCGGTCGTGTGTGTGTGTGTGACCTGTGTAAGATCTGTGCTGGAGTGTACATGGCCATGCTCTGGCTCCTGCTTCATCCTGGCAGCTCATGAAGCTCTGAGAGAGAGAGAGAGAAAGAGAGAGAGAGAGACAGACCCCTGTCCCACTTCACCCCGAATGTCTGTGTCACATCTGAATTAGCCATCAACATCCCCAAACAGAGAAAAACAGGTTTTTTAGCCACTTAATTGGGGACTGGTCTGGCTGGAGAGGTCCAAAGCACAAAGCACTCAGTCGTCCATATTTCACGTCCTGCTGGAAGAGAATTAGCTCATGTTCAGTGACTCATGATCAATACCAAACTCCAAAAACAGTAAGTGAATAAACAGAGCAGACTTCAACTGAGTGCTCAGAAGGAATCAGTTTAATTATTTATCCGTGCATGGCTGCATTTCATTTTATTACACTGCTCTCTGTGTGTGCGTGTGTGCGTGTGTGCGTGCACGCGCGCGCGTGCGTGCGTGTGTGTGCGTGTGTGTGTGTGTGTGTGTGTGTGAGACAGAATAAAAAAGATAAACGTGTAGATGCTCAATTCAGATGGAATGGTTTCACAGCAAAGAAAAGCGTGATGATAAAAGTGGAGAGAGAGAGAGAGAGAGAGAGAGAGAGAGAGAGAGAGCAAACAGTGATGATGAATGAAGACATTTCGCCTTGAACATTTCGCCTTGTAGGTTGCACCAACAGAGATTAGACTTTAACCTGGATTAAATTAAATTCATCAATTAATCCAGTTCGACTAATCTTTACCTTTAATAATTAAATTAAGACATTATGAACTTCAGATCACACTTAATCCCATTCTTTCAAACTTCTGCACTGCAAAAAAGTGGTAAAAAATATCTTGAATAGAGACAAATTCAACTTATATTCCTCTTTATTAGCTTGCTGTTGAATAAATATAAAATTATTAAACCTATTTCTACTATTTTTACTCATTTCAAGCTTAAAAAAAGATCATTTTAAGCTTGAAATCAGTCACAAAACAGGCTCAATGCTCTTATATTTGTTATAATCTCATAACGAGAAACATTAGATGCCTTTTCTCCATTCAGCATATCTTCACTTACTAAGATATTTTTCTGCTGTGAGATTAAATTTATGAACAGTATTAGTATTAGGTGCGCTGTATAAAATGAAAGGAAGAAAAAAAAATCTTCCTCAGGAAGAAAAAACAAGAATGTTTGTTTTATCTCAAAAAATGTATTAAAAGTAGAAACATTGGTGAATCCATCAGCGAATAAACGACATTCATTCCAGCTCTCGTGTTTAGTCCCAGGTTAACGTTTTAATTGCTGATTTGTTAAGCTGGGTTTATATTTAAAGTTAAATTAACATAAAACTAATGAACTAATTCTTGATTAGCTTAAAACCTGTTAAATCTAAATCCCACGGGTGCGAACCAGCTTCAGAGCGTCTTCAGTAAGAGGCTCAAATTTAACGTGTTTGTCCACGCCGCTGGTGAATTCTGGATTCTGATTGGTCAGAAGGTGTTGATTAATTTTCTAAAACAGAAGCTCTGACAGTAGCGCAGCTGCAAATCTCAGGTTTATATTAATGCGCTTGTTCAAATACGATATCGTTTCCATAGTGACAGCTCATTCACATGGACTTGTATTGTGGATGGTACAAAGTGTGCAATTGTTTTTTTTTTTTAACATTTATAGAAGGAGTCTCCAGTGTCAGTGCTTTGTAACAGTTAGTAAGTTTTCCGACATCTTCAGGACAGGAGTTTACGCTTCGTGGTTTCTCGGTAACATGACAAGCTGCGTTTTATTTGTCTCATTAACATCAAGAGAGAGAAAAGAGAGAGAGGCGGGTGAGGAAACGACTGTTTATAGCTGCTATAACGTAAGTGAGAACAGGAACTAACTTGTTTCACAGACATTCCACAAAATTAAATGTATCTACAAATGGATAAAAAGTATGATGCGTTGTTATGTAATAAATAAAAACTGCTGGCGAATTGCTGTGGTATACGAGGAATAAAACTGTCCTGTCGTGTTTTATTCTTTACGCAATGCTAATTTTAATTAAACTTTAATTAAAGCTACTCAAAATCTACAAATAAAACCCCGAATGTAAACGCAAAACCAAGCAGTGCATCAAGTCTAAATAATTTTAACATCATGTTATAAAGACAAATCAAAAACAGACCAAATAAAAATGACAAACAAGGGTAGCATTTCCCAAAAAAAGGAGGCTAAAGATTATTGAAAAGTTAGAGAAAGTGTTCACTGTGATGCTCGCTCGACCATTTAACAATCATATTTGTGCTGCGAAGCTTTTAGCAAACTCAGTGCTGATTTGTTTATGAGTGTAAATGCAGTTAGGCACATATGAACATGACCAATTACTGTCTACTTTCACAGAAAGAGGTCAACTGATTGACATTTCATCTGCCCAATCACAGTCCTGACCTCAGTCAACTCATTCACTCGTCATTAACTGTTCTAAATAAAACTATTTAATGACTTTTAAAGACGTCACGCTGTGAATTTCCTTAAATCTAGTGACTTTTTAAAAAAAAAAATCTTGCTTCGAAAACCTTCACATTCAAAAGTTTGCACATATACATAAGAATGTAGAGAGCCGATCAGAGATCCTGAAGCTTGCAGCCAGAAAAGTGTACAATAATAAGCATCATACGCTCTGTGGGACCGTCTGAGGCTGAGACTAGAGTAAATGTGAAAGAGAATTTGATCCTCCCATAAAGTCTCATTGTGAATCGTTTGCCTGGTTTATAGCTACAAATAATTGTTTTTAAGCTAACTCGTGTTATTTTGCTGTCTTTGCTGCTAAACGTGTTCGTCTTCATCTCATCTTACGTGAAACTGAGTTTAGGAAACCCAAAGAATCCCAGTCGAGTGATCTGATTGGACAAGAGGCAGTGCATTAATGCTGATATCCAGCATACATTCACAAATATGGAGACATGATTATAACCTTAAAAACAATTTTAAGGTTGTTACTGAGGGCTGGAGAGGGGAAAGGAGGATGATTTCGGAGGGTCATAGTGCTTAAGTAACGTTGAGCTGATGTTTATCAACGAGAATTACCGTTTAAAAAAAGTAAAGCTTTTGTAAAAGGCACAAAACAATCTGGTGTTTTACATATACATGGCTTTGAAAGTAATATTTTAAGTTTTGAGTTCAGTGTTACTTTAAATTCATATTTATAATAATATATAATAATATACTAACAATATATATAATATCATTAATTCATTAATAATATTTCAGCTAGCGAGATAATCTTAGTGATGAACAAAATCAGTTATTATGGATATGATAACATTATATTTCTGACAAGTTTGGCTGCTGTTAAATTAATGAAAATTATGCAAAAGGAGACTGAAAGTCAACTTAAATGCGAGCTAGTTAACTAGCATTCTAGCTAATGTTAGTGATATGAGGCTAGCTGGCATAGCAGGAGGACGTACAAGGACATAAAATTTACATATTAACGTTATTTATGTATATTTTAGATTGTTGAATTTTTAATGAAGGTAAACATGTAGTACTGTTTCTAGGCTCTTTTTAAAGAAATTTCTTTACAAATGTATTTGTAATGTTTATAATATTATTTCTTTAAATTAGCATTTAAAGTATTCCTTAACTCAAAAGTTTTTAACAGTATTTTTGAAAGCTGTTTCTGATTAAATAGATGAGTGTTTGGGGTTTTTTCTCCCTAAAATCTCAGTACTTCTGTATAAAACTGATTTGGTTAAAGTTCCAGTACCTGCAAACGTTTAGCGGAAGTAACTGCAACCTAAGCTAGCTAGCTAAAGTTAATAGATCAGTAAATGATGACGCAAATCCAGACTGAAATCCAACTTAAATGCGAACTAATTTACTAGCATTCTAGCTAAGTTAGCTAATGTTAGAGATATTAGACTAGCTGCGATGGCAGGAGGACAGGAAGAGTTTCTAATTTGCATATTCATGTATATTCATAGATGTTAGCATCTTTAATGAGGGTAAATGTGTAAAGCTGTTTTTATGGCTTTTTTTTTTTAATCAAATTAAATTTTTATAATATGTTTGTAATATTTATATTGTAATGTTCCAGCAGTTAAATAGGCTACATCTATGTAATTCGGGGGAAATAAATTTTGATTGGGAAATAAAGCTTGAATTTTCATTTTTCATTTAAATACTGACATTCATAAACAATGTGGAAATAAAATGCCAAATAATTATACACATATATTATTAAATGCCAAATGCAAATGTTGTGGCTGAATATTACTTTTAATATTAAGCCAAAGTTGTGTATATGAGTGGGAAATTAAAATATAAAAATATGTGTGTTTCGTGGGAATTAAAGGAAAAGAGGAAACCTGGGCCAATTTTATGGTTTAATGACGTGTAGATAGCGTACCTGTAATAAGAGTAAAGCTGTTACTCTTCCTTTAAATGTCTCAAAAGAAAGAGAAAAAACGACTGAAAGCAGAATTACGTGATATTTATAAATATAAAACCATCACCCGCGTGCTGTCTAGAATTATCTGCCTGATCCTGACGAGAACCTCAGCACTAAACTGATGTTTCTCCGAGACCGCTGCTCTAGAAAAGTCAAGATATTGCTTTTGTTTATAAAAAGTACACAAATCCCAGAAAATTATTAAAATATATTACTTTTCTAGTTAAATATAATAACATAAGAGGAGCTCGTTTTTCGGTGTTGTGTTGTTTAAAAAAGAATCACGAGTTAAGACTTCCCAAAATCACAAAAATGTAGTCAGCCCACAGAATAAACAAAAAATAAAAAAAACTCATCCCTTTGGTGTTCATAAATTAAAGTTAAAATCACACTCTGCCCAACCGCCTGACTGGCTGTCAAGTAAACACACACTTCGACAGCTGCCGCTAAACGGTCCCATGTTTAACGACATTTTGAGAGTAATTAGACACTTCGCTCCGAATCCAGCCATGCTGACCAAGTACACACAAAAACAAACCTAAAATTCCTTCTTTTAGTGTCGCAGGAGCCCATAAAAGTGTCAGAGAGCTGTTAAAATCCCAGCAAGCCGCCCCCCCCAGCCCTCCTCGTCACCAGATTTAGGCTAAATGAAAGCTCGGTCAGCAGTCATGCTTCGCAAAACTTCTTCCCCTTTGCCTTCCTTCTCTTCTTTATTTTTAAATGTGCGGTCCCAGGTTTATTTTCTGTCCTCTGTACTGGTGCATGGTGTTCCCTCAGGAGTGTGTCCAGCTGACTGGAACCCAGTGCGTCTCCGTCTCCACTTTCCTCAGAGCCTGTTTGAGCTCGCTGAATGCAGACGCCAGGTCGTCGTTCACAATCACCAGGTCGAACAGATGACTGTACTGATTCTCCATCAGCTGGGCGGCGCTGATCATCTCCTGGAAGTCTTCGTCCTGATCGGAAAAAACATACACAACCTTTTCAATGAAATGTTACAGAGTATGTGATTTGAGAGAAAGCAGTGTGCTGATAGTAGCACAAGCACCACAACTGCACAGTGTAGAACGGCACGGCTCGGCAAATTACCCATAATCATCCACTCTGTCATCTAACGGAGACTCTGTCCCGGGCCCAGGCTTTAGCTTACTGTCTGAAATATGTCTATGTGCTCAAACTATGATGGTCAAAAGTAGTTCTGTGCATCATTTGCAACTCATCAGATAAGTTAACATTCCCTCTATTTTTTTTTTTTTTTTAAACGGTCTGCTCGTGGTAAAAGCTTCCACATTCACTGAAACTTCTGTGGCTATTCAGTTACTTTCATTCATGCACGTTTGCTAAGATGTCAAGTAAGTCAGGTATGCAAAAAAGAAAAGAAAGCAATATTGAATATCATATCAGAATACTAGAGTTATAGTTTGATTGGGCATTACAGGTTGTGTGTGTTGTCTTGGGTGCCATTTTTTGGGCAACATGCATGGCAGGCCTGCACCCTGTCCTCCAAGCTGTTGTTATTTCCACTGTTGAATAAGCTGCACTTTATTTAAGAACCTGTGCTGAACGTAGTTACCCTTCTAACCCAGGTGGAATGAGAGCCGAGCCGAGACACGAAGCTGATTAACGTCTCTGACTGGAGTCGCTTCTCTACCGGCACCAAACCCTTCAGCAGTAGACGAGATTAGTGTCTTCACAGTAAAGATTTCTTATCGCATTTTAGCGTGATTCAAGTAAAATCTAAAATTACAGCTAATCCCAAATGGCTTCCTATTCAAACGTCTTTTAAATAACTACACATCTGAGATTATGTAGTGCTTGTGCAGTAGGAGTCTGTGTGAACAGGAAGCCATCTGAGATTAAGCCCTAACTAGAAAATGGCTAATAATGGATAATGGGATGTGTTTAATCGTTGATGTGAAGTTTTCTGTAAGGAGACATTTATTTAACATTTATAGAAGGAGTCTCCAGTGTCAGTCAGAGGTAAAGTTGTAAAGTTTAAGTTTTCCGACATCTTCAGGACAGAGGAGTTTATGCTTTGCGGTTTCTCAGGAAACCTGACACGCTCCGTTTTTTTTTATCTTATTAACTTCAAGATAGAGAATAAAAGAGAGGCTGGTGAGGGAATGACTGTTTCTAGCTGCTATAACGTAAGTGAGAACAGGAACTAACTTGTCTTGTGGACATTCCACAACATTAACTGTAATTTTTTTTTAAAAAATGTCAGTCTTTAACAAATAAAAATATTGTAAGAGCTGGTAGTGGGCTGCATCACATCACTCTGTCATTGATTATTTTCCTATAATAGCATGTCCTGTTTTACTTACCCTACACTGTCTGAGCATTTTAAGCGATAATAAAGGAAAATCTGGGAAACCTTGCATTACGTGACATGTTGGTTTCATCACTTTAACTTCTGCACTCACTATATAATAATAATACATAGTAAGTTTATTTTATGTAAAGCCTTTCTCATACCCAACCACAAAACAAACAAACAAACACACACACACACACACACACAGGAGAGAAAAAAACGATTGAAAGTGTTGCAAAAAGAGAAAGGTTTTAAGCTGGGCCTTGCAGATGGAAAGTGAAGAATAAAAGTTGAAGAGATTGAGGTACAGAGTTCCAGAGTTTAGGGGCCATGACACTAAACATCTGCCGCATCAGTGACCAGTCTGAATTTTGAGACGGCTAAGAGTCCAGTACCAGCAGACCCGAGAGTACGAACAGAGGAGTACGGGTGAAGAAAAAGACTAAAACCAGCAGATTAATAGTATTTGTTTGCCTACAATATAAAACCGTGTAAATTTTATTTTAAGCCAATTTAATACTTAAGCTAATTCAGTTGAAGAACCTGCAGATCTTCACGTTACACCGCCGCCGATCCCGGAGTCTGGCAGAATTCAAACAGTGGAATTTTCATGGACTCCTTCAGAACGCATAATAAAAAACCTGCTCAATAAAAGTTGCTTAAAAGGCAGAAATGCAGAAAATATGTACTAGCGATGAATAAAAGGATAACGGTGGTGTTTAATGCTTTAGTGAACCGGACCCTGTTATAGTTTGAGGTCTGGATGTGAAACGGTTGAAATGAGTGGTGCTGGAAAATGATGAGGCTCACCACACTTTTACAGCGCTGCACATCTGAATGCATAATGGATTCAAAACCACATTAGACGATTAACAACCCAGACGCATAAAATATACCGTCCTCCTCAGCCCCAAGCCTACACAAACATAAAGCTGGGGAACGACTCCAGAGCTTAAGATGAGTCTTACAGATACATAGATACTTTTTTTCACTTCTAATTTCATCTACTGGTTAATATGTGCTCAATGTGGTGAAATTCTGACCAATAGCTGTTGGTGTATCTCTGGCCTCCAGCCTGCGTGGACTCCCCCCTCCTCACTCTCCGGTCTTGTGGCTCGGAGTTTAGTGTTTGTGTGACCAGGTTTTAGTGCTAGTCTCCGAGAACATGGCATGGTTTGAGCGGCTTTACTGATTTAGCACAGGTTTTTTTACTAGCCGAAAACCCAGGAGCCACAGATGAGTGAGAGATATGGGGTTACATCCTGCCAAAGGCATAAAGAGAGAAATGGAGAAAGCATTCAGACAGACAGTGGTTCGGTTTTTGCCAAGCGGAGTATCGAGGAAAAAAAGTTGACCGGCTGTAAAGTAAACCAATGGTGTGTGGCCAGGCCTGGACTGCAATCAGCTCTCATTCCTCTCCACTCAGAACCATCTCTCTCGTCCTGGCCCTCTAGCATCTCTCTCTCTCTCTCTCTCTCTCTCTCTCTCTCTCTCTCTCTATTTGCAGAGCAAATGATTAGTTTCGCCCGAGTCTTTATTTGTTCACCCAATTTTCTTCCAATTTATTCACTGCCAATTTCAACCCCGTTATCGTGGTTAGAAGGCCACAAGAGAAACTTTAGAGCATTGTTAAAGAATCTGGAGGCATTTACAACTCGAGATAGGGGGATTATACACTACAGAGCCTTTTCAATGAGTTCTACACATCATAAATCAATCAGAGTACAGAAAACCTGACAATTTATAACACATTACATGACTGATGTTGCTTTTCTTCGACTTTAATAATAATCACCTTGTACACGTTTACGCAGTAAAGGCCATTGTACTACAACAAATTCTTAACAAACTCACATGCACACACATATCTTTTTTTTTTTTTAAATTGGACCAGGATATTCTTATCAAACAAGTCTGGACCAATGACTGCCCCTTGAGGAACTCTGGTAGAGGGGCTATGAGGTGCAAACTAGCATGAACGACTCCATGCTATCTGGTAGCATCAATCCTGTAGATATGATGAAACAGCTACATTTTAATAAAAGCATTAAAATGAGTCTTACTGTAAAAGGAAGCACTTTATGTATTCATTACTTAACTGAGTTTTAGCATTCGATTTACGTAATAGTTTTAATGAATTGTTTTCATGAAATTTGTTGGTTGCAATTTTGTCAAGTAGATATAGATTAAAAAAAAATCAGGATACAGATGTGTAATGCTGAAAGACACACACATCTTCAGCTTCATCTCCTTCAGCTCAGTTCTTAGGAGGATTGAGGTTTCCTCAATATATTTTCATCTCTCTCTCTCTATCAGGCGCTTGATGGAAAATCGCTTTTTTTATTGATTCCTATAAAGTGCACCTGCCCTCTGCATTAAACCCACTTAAAAAGGACAGACGCGGTTCAGCAAAAGGTTCCTGTTTTTATATTCCCAAAGTCACTTAATCCCTGATCACGTTTTTTTTCTCCCTCTTCTCTTCTGCAGCTTTGCTTTGTGTCACTGTTTAAATTCGAGTGCGTTTACATGCCAGACAATAAAATGTATTTTTAATCGTTCACATTTGATGATGCTTGGGGCTATGTAACGTCAAGGACTTCTGAAAACAGAAATAAAAGCGTATTATATGTTTAAAAATAAAGAATGAGAGAGCAAAGGTGACAGATGAAAAATGACATCAATGTTATACAAGCGGTATTAAAGCGGGGAACAATGCAGCAGAAGTCTGGCGATGGTGGAACAATGAGAGGCCTGTTTTCTCCCGGTGACGCTCTGCCGGCTTTATTGCTCTAACAGACAGGGTGAAGGTATTTCTCTGGGAAAGAGATACAGCGCGGGCCAGGATCGAATACGCCTGACACTAGCATCAAACAAGGTTTTTCTTTCATTCCAGTAAGAAGACGGATGTGTGTGATTTTAACACTGTCAGCATCGGTGATCTGTGAGATCTCCTCGGAGAGAACATTCCTCTGGTGTGCTACTGCCTCTGCAGACCACGTGCTCCAGTCTGTGTGTGTTTACTGCAGTAAAACGAGGACACGCAGCTGTTTTATTGACAGTGAAAGCTAGTTTACTAGGCTAAGACAGAGCACACCTCTGGTAGCAGGGTTTAACGTGATGTCACGGTATCCCGCGGTAACCAGGGTTCGGCTCAGGTGCAGGAGCTGCTCTCTGTGAAAGCTATCAGACTTCCTAATCGCTCACATCACACACACTCACACACACACACGCTCGTAAACCAGTAAAGTGTGTGTACGTGCTAATTGCTTTAATGTGTCTCATGTGGATGAAGTAAGAGTTCAGATTTATATCACGTTACCGCTCCAGAGCAGGACACACACACACACACACACACACACACGACATTTTTAACAAACATAGTTTACCAAACACATGTGCTGAACTGTAAATAACAAAGACAGCCACAAAACTGTACAAGTAATTACTAGAACAAGCAGAAAATATGAAAAAAGTAAAGACGAAAATGCAAATCAGCTCAAAAATAAATAAAAATAAAGTAACTCATGAACTGTAATGAATGCGTGTGAATTAAAAATTCATTGTTTTTTTATTTTTTAAAGGAAAAGGGAAAAATCTAAAAAGTAAATAAAAAAAACAGAAAAAGGGAAAGAAAAATGACAAGACTATAAAAGAAACAAATATTTAAAAGGAAATAAACAAAAGAAAAGAAGACAAAAGAAATAATTTTATAAAAGGAAATAAAGTTTTTTTTAAAAAAACTGAAATAGAAAACTATAGCAGGCAAAAAAAATGTGAAAGAAAAAGGAAAAGTAAATGAGAAATATAAAGAAATTTAATAAATTAAATAAATTAAATTAAAATATTATGGTTTATTATTTCATGGTTTAGTGATTTGTGGTATGCATTTTTCTTTTTGATTTTTGTTTACTTTTATTTTACTTGTTTATTTCTTTTTTATTTCCCTGATTGATCTGATTGCTTTATTAAATATTTAATGTGTGGCATTGCTTCCTTCTCCAAACTAGCTGCTTAATGGTCGTATTTGTGCTTGTGGATTGCATTATTTTATAGGAAGATAAAGCTTATGCTGAAAAATACCCCTGTTAAGAAGCTCAGTGAGTGAGGTGAGGAAACTGTGATGTGTGAAGACACAGAATGGCGTCTCACCGTTAAGGGCTTGGACGAGTCCTTGTCTCCTTTCCCCAAGATCATTTTAGCGTTCTTCCTGGTCGCTCTCAAACGCTCGATGGAGGGAGGCTTCACAAACACCACGTAGGGCTTAAACTCGGCCGTGCGAAGGTGCTTCAGAGACTGTGAGGGAAAGACAGGGGTCAGGGGAGGAAAGAAGAAGAAAAGACAGAAGAAAAAATAAATAAATAAATAAAAGAAGAAGAGTAATCAAAACACCATCAATCACAGCGTTGATAATCGAGCCTGATATGGATCCTACTGTCCAATATTGTCATTAGTCACGATTACATTTACAGACATAACAGAGCGGATCATTCACACTGAGTGGTGAACTAATATGACATCGGGAAAAGAGGAAACCTCATTACTCTCCTCCTGTTTTATCCAGCATGAGACGCGAAACAAAGGCAGAACACAATGCAGACTGAGAGAGAATCATAAAACACATGAAGCAGGCTGAAGTAGAAAGCTAACAGACATGCTGGCACCGTCTCCTCTCCTTCTCTTTTATTCTCTCTCTCTCTCTCTCTCTCTCTCTCTCAGACAGAGAGAGACGAGAAACAGCTCTGGACCACCGACGCTCATGAAGCTCTCACAGGTCCGGCCTGGGATTTGCTTTTTTGCGGTTCAGATCAGACGGATGAAGCCGTGATGACATGATGATGCTAAAGCTAAAAAATTATCCTGCAACAGAACAGCCTTCCTGTGCACTGTGCACATAAATTTAGCTTGTTCATGCTTTCTACACGTTGTAGCCGTGTGTCTGTGTACTGTATGGCCTCGAGTCGTTATTGGGGTCTGGGTGCTGCAAAACACGACAAGATTCACGACACGACAAGCTCCTCTCTTCTCAACAAAATATCTGGTTATCTCAGAAAATAAACTTTGGTCTCTCTGGAAACTCAAGCTCTGTAAATGGTTAAAAACAAAACACAAACACAACATGGCCCACCAACATTTAACGAAAAAACTAAAAAATGTAGAGACTTGAAAACAATTGAAAACAATATATCCTGGTGCATATAGTCAGAAAACAGAGAGAACATCCTGGACACGAGATATCAGATCCTGTAATTTGGATTTGGAAAAGAAATGTATTTTTGGAACTGGAAATGTTTACATACAAAAAAGACTTGACTGTTTTTTCTTTTGTTTTATTATATTTATACTTTAATATATTTACAGTGTAAGTGATTTTTGTGTGAAAAAGCTTAACTGTGCTTCAATTAAAAAAAAAACACCTCTTAAAGATTAGTATTTTTAAAATAAAATATCGTACATGTATCAGTGTTGGAAAAGGGAAAAAAATGGTATCGTGTCTTCTCTATTATTTACCACGGTTCATTTAAAACCTGGGCTGAAAGTTTACACAACAGTATTTTCTCTTCATGCGACAAAATGATTGGAACCTTAAAATCTTAACACAAATAGTTGAATGCCTGATGAACACAATTCAATTTCGTTCGTCATCCATCTATTTGAACACAAATGGATGAATGGTTTATGAAATGTGGTGATTTTAATTTTTTTTTTTAAAAAAAGGAAAAAGATTAAGCTGAAAACTCACATTAAGCACAGTCAGGGTCATAGTAAAGTCTCAAAGAGGTCAAATTTGGCAGGAATTTGACCCGTGATCATACTGATATTGTGCACGGTCATGAGAACGGGAGGGATTTAATAACTAAATTAATATCACTGTACTTGGGAATAATTACATCATATTTTGCTTTAAAATACAACTATACAGTGTCTTCATATCTGTGTTTATGTTCAAATGTGCTATTCATTATATATAAATTTTTTATGAAGGGTGCCAATACTTCTGCTTCACATCAAACAGAGCTACTGAGGTTTAATCTGTTTTGGTTGATTAGAAAGGTGAATGTCTGGTAGTGGTTCATAATGTCTACACACTGTATGCATGTGTGTGTGTGTGTGTGTGTGTGTGTGTGAATTAGGATTAAAAGTGATAGATTGTCAGGATTCAGCACTGATCTCAGACCTGCTCTTTGTATACACATGTGGCTCTGATCTGAGGAAGAGCCTCACTAGGGTGTGGGTGTGTGTGTGTGTGTGTGTGTGTGTGCGCGCGCGTGAGGAATGTGGAAGTGTAAAGGTGTGAGACAGGATGAAGCGAGAGGAAAAGATGAATGGGTTTTGAGCCTAGAGAGGAAAGAGAGGTTGCCAGTTGTGGAACAAAGGAGCGAAATACTACCTGTAGGTTTAAAAAATGTCGAGTGGAAGTGTGTTTTGTGAGTGTGTGTGTTTTGTGTGTGTGTGTGTGTGTGTGTGTGTGTGTGTGTGTGTGTGTGACTCACATGAGGCTGCACATCCAGAAGGCACACCTTGTTTTTGGCTGTAACTGACCGGATTGAGTCCAGGCTCGTCCCGTAGTAATTTCCCTTATACTCACCATATTCAATAAACCTGAAATACACACACACACACACACACACAAATTAGTCATTAATGTAACTAGTAATTTATTATAACCATTACAACCATTTCCATATTTACAACTGTTGCTATGAAAAAAAAAAAAAAACAGAAATAAAGAGAATAAACTCTAATTCTGTGCCTCCTGATGGTGCTATAATTAATAATAATAATAATAATAATAATAATAATAATAATAATAAACTTTATTTTATTTAGTGCCTTTATGGTTTGCTTTACATATGAAAAGAAGTCCAACCATGTAAATGTTTCATGCTGCGCTCCAAATCAGAACCAGTGGCGACCTTAAATCCACTTTTTCACTTGTAGGAACAGATTTTCCTGGTCTGTATATGTACACTCACTGTCCACTTTATTAGGAACACCTGTACACCTGCACATTCATGCAGTTATGTAATCAGCCAATCATGTGGCAGCAGCACAATGCATAAAATGATGCAGATACAGGTCAAGAGCTTCAGGTAATGTTCACATCAAACATCAGAATGAAGAAACTGTGTGATCTCTGTGAGATCTTCTAGTACCAGATGGGCTGGTTTGAGTATTTCTGTAACTGCTGATCTCCTGGGATTTTCACACACAACAGTCTCTAGAGTTTACACAGAATATAGCAGCCCTTCTGGTACCGACAGCCATGCCATGATGGAAGCTCTTGTCCTGTATCTGCATGATTTTTTGCATTGTTCTGCTGCCACATGATTGGCTGATTACATAACTGCATGAATGTGCATGAATAAACTGGATGGTGAGTGTGTATACATAAAACATTTATAAAAGGAGTCTCCAGTGTCAGCGCCCAGAAGCTGTAACTTCATGTTTTCCAACATTTTCAGGACAGAGGAGTTTACACTTTGCGGTTTCTCAGTAACATGACAATTCTTATTAATCAAGCGAGAAGGAAATAAAAAGCTAGGCTGGTGAGGAAACGACTGTTTATAGCTGATATAATGTAAGCGATCTTTTTCATGGACGTTCGACAACATTAAACGTAACTTTAAACCTATAAACGGATCAACTTCAGGGTGGTAACAGTAACTCTGCTTCACCACACCACCCTGTCGTTGATTATTTTCCTATCATAGAACAACACGGAGAGTTTTATTCTTTATTCGGTCCCACTATGACATGAGAGAAATAATGTAAAGCAAATTCAAACAAACAGTCATTTCTCTTTTTTTTATGTTCATCTAAGTGGTTAATGTGCGCCCACACACGCGCGCACACACGCGCACACACGCATGTGCACCCAAACACTCTCGCCAGCCAATCAGAAGCGAGTATTTTCCATGGCTATGTCATTTATCACCTTAACGTCTCATGTTATTGATCTTCAGACATGAATAATTCAGTAGTTACGGTGAAACTAATCAGAGAATAGTTCTGAGAGTGTATAATGATATCTCGGGTGGAGTTTAAGGATGTTAACAGAGAGATAATGGAGTGTCATTTTACAGAGACCACATGTAAAATGTCTTAAGTAACAGCACTGAGAGACAGGCTTTTAAAAAAAAAAAAAAAAAAAAATCCTCTCGCTAAAACCTCACCCTCGCTTACATTCTTCACGACAACACTATTCCAGACGCTCTGGCACATCAGCCCTTTATATAATCTTCTATGTTACACTTTAAATCAGTAACACCTGCCGTCCCACAGCACCAGCCGTCCCCGACGCCAAGCGCTGGACTACCACTCGCTTTCTGAGCAGGCAATATATATATATATACACACATACTGTATGTAAACAAAAAAAAATATTTCCACCACTCTCTCATTCCTTCTCCACCTCACTCACTCTCTCTGATCAATGTCACCAAACACCAGCGTGTATTTTTAGCAGATAGGTTTAAAAAAGAGAGAGAGAGAGAGAGAGAGAGAGAGAGAAATAGCTCAGAGACAACGAATGTGGAAAGAATTTGTAAATGACAAAGCCGTACGTGGTATGCTGTAGTGAAAGAACAGCAGGGAAATCTGCTAATGTTCAGTTACGCAACGAGGAGGAAAAAATTCACTCTCTATTTTAGAAACTTAAGTGTGAGCCACAATTTAACGTTTAATTCTGTAACTGCGTGAGCAGGAAGACGGTTCCGGGTCATTAAAAGAGGCAGAAGACTATAATCTTACCCCAAGTGACCCCATTAACCTCGTTTTAGGGCTTTTCTGGCTCTACAATCGCACAGACAACAACATTATAGCAGGGCTGAGAGATACGATGGATGTTGCCATGTATTAACATCATAACACACTTTTCTAAGAGCTGGACCAGACTAACACGGCTAAACTTCAAAAACGTCTCTTTTCTTATCCATTTCGTTCTTCATTCCCAATAAAACTGTATTTCCATCCACTGAAAATAACTCTTTTTAGAGTGGATGGAAAATTAACTTCTGAAAACTAACACAAATGAAAGGATCTGTAAAAAAAAATAACAACATTTAACAGTTTTAAAGATTAAGTACACAATTTTAACATCGCATCAGCTGCTTCCAGTCAGTTGGTTATTACTAAAAAAACTAGAAAGTTATCATGATATCTCAGAAAAGTGTATTGTGACATCATTTATCAGGATATGAATATTATAATCATCTTATCGCCCAGCCCTGCTTCTGTTTAAAGTAAAAGTCTGTTTAAAGGGAAAAGTCTGTGATTGGTCGACTGCCATGTCAGTCAAATTGCCTCTTTCTGTGAAAGTAACTGATTCAATCTCTCTCTCTTCATTCGATCCACCCATTTCTCTCTCACGATTCAATCCTTCTATCTCTCTCTCTCTCTCTATTCAATCCCCCCATTTCTCTCTCTCTTGATTCAATTCCTCTATCTCTCTCTCTTGATTCAATCCCTCCATCTCTCTCTCGATTCAATCCCTCTATCTCTCTCTCTTGATTCAATCCCTCCATCTCTCTCTCGATTCAATCCCTCCATCTCTCTCTCTTGATTCAATCCCTCCATCTCTCTCTCTCTATTCAATCCCCCCATTTCTCGCTCATTTGATCCAATCTCTCTCTCTTTCTCTCAATTCAATCCCTCCATCTCTCTCTCTATTCATTCAATCTCTTGATTCAATCCCTCTCTCTCTCTCTCTCCAATCCCCCCATTTCTCTCTCTTGATTCAATTCCTCTATCTCTCTCTCTTGATTCAATCCCTCCATCTCTCTCTCGATTCAATCCCTCTATCTCTCTCTCTCGATCCAATCCCCCATTTCTCTCTCTCTTGATTCAATCCCTCCATCTCTCTCTCTCAAGCCAATCTCTCTCTCTCTCTTGATTCAAGCCCTCTCTCTCTCACTATTCAATCCCCCCATTTCTCTCTCATTTGATCCAATCTCTTGACTCAATCCCTCCATCTCTCTCTCTCAATTCAATCCTTCCATCTTTCTCTCTACTGATTCAATCTCTCTCTCAATTCAATCCCTCCATCACTCTTTCTCTCTTTTGATTTAATCTCTCACTCTGTTGATTCAATCCTTCTATCTCTGTCTCTCTCTCGATTCAATTTTTCTCTCTCTCTTGATTCAGTCCCTCCATCTCTCTATTTCTCCATCTCTCTCTGCTCTGATTTAGGAATTTCTTGGCCATGTCCCAGACTCTAGTAAAAGGTACGAGTCGGGTTTATAAGACTGATCCAGACAGGAGTAAAATTCACGTGAAATCTGTTGTCAGTAATAGCATGTATTTGGGTTGGGAATTTTCTCGGAGTGGAGAGGAAAAGACATCGCCTATCTGGACAAAAATAAAATCAGTGTAGCACCTGTAAAGGATAGTGAAGGATCGTATTAAAACTTACTGACTGTTACAATGCTGTTAAATGTCAAATAAACGTCTCCTTACAGAAAACTTCACCATAGAAACCATTATACATCTGTTTTTCTTTGTTAAATAACAAAACATTTCATTATTAGTCTTAATTTATGCAGATCAGCATGTAAATCGCCATACAGGTCCCTGTGAAGGAGCTGTTGCTATGGAAACGATAACGTATCAGAACGAGTATATTAATATAAATTTATAGATTTATATAATAAATATAGATTTGCAGTTGCACTAGTGTCACAGCTGCTGTTATAGAAAATTAATCAACTCTTTCTGACCAATCAGAATCCAGAACTCAGCATCACTGTGGTGTAGCACTGATTTTATAACCTTTGACATCATCATCATGATGTTTTTTTCTGCTTAAGGTCAGTCAGTTCGCTTTGTCATTTCGATATTAAAAGACATATTAAGTGACACTGAATGAAGTTAATCTGAAGCGGCTGGAGAATCTGGATAGTGGTTTTACAAGAGGGATGATTTTAATCATTTTATCATTAACTCGCGTCTCCGCTCAGTTTATTTCCCGAGCACACAGTTTTATGTAAATGAACTGATCTTTACGTGACATTCCGTCTCTTTGGGTTGCTTGGAATCTAAAGTTAAATTTATTGATCGTCTGCTAAACCAGGCTCGCTCAGCGGCCTGTCTCTGGTCCCGTGCACCGCGTCATCGGAGCGAGACCGTGCCATGCCAAGCCTGTTTTGTTGGGTGTTAAGAAGAGGTTCTTTACTGTTAATGTGACATTTACGGTAACCGAGCATTCCACAAAATGTCTGTTTTCTGGGAAGCTCGTTTAAAAGCGGCGGCCGCTGAACGAGTTTAGAGCCGTGTGGTGTTTGTTGTGTTGAAGAGTGGCGTGTAGATTGGATGTCGGGGTGGAGGCTGACTCTGAGGTTTCGGGTTAATTCGGGCTAATCTGTTTTTAGCCCCAGAGCAGGGTTTTCCCTGGGAATGCCGACGTCGCTCGTGTTTCGCATGAGAGTGCGTGTCTCCCGCTGGCACGCCCTGCAGTGGATATCGATCACACAACCACACACACTTTTCACTTTTAGCCCTTCTATCGCTTTGTAGCATTCCTAGTTCCTGATTTACGTTCCAAGTACTGTGTGTTACAAATGACTACAAACCGCTGGGTGTCATTTTCCAGCAAACGGCAGCACAAAAACACACAAAACCCAAACACTGGTGCACAGAAGTGACACTCAATCCTGTCTCCTGTGGTGTTGTCTTATTTTCTGATGAGAGCCTGTGGAAACACATCCATCACCAGGCCATCCATATACATCAGCCTGTGATCCACATGACATAAGCTGTCTAGTCTCTCTCTCTCTCTCTCACACACACACACACACACACACACACACACACACACACACACACACAGCTTGTCAACAAGTTCTCACTCTCGCATAAGTATAGGAGAATAAGGCCACACTGCCAAACACACACACACACACACACACACTTTGTGTGAATCACATGGCATGGAAAAACAGCCCTGAAGTGAAAGCCAGTGAATATCAATCACATCGTCTACCAGGATTCGCATAAAATCTCTTACATCACAGTGCTGCTGGATTCTGGATTCTGATTGGTCAGAATGCGTTAGTTAATTTTCTATAACAGCAGCTCGGAGATTAGTGCAGCTCCATGATGATGAAGACTCACTTGTTGTTGTGGATGTCTGTTTCAAACAGGTGTTTAGAGATGAAGTGATACTCCACACCGTCACTCTCCTGATTCCTCTTCGCTCGAGACGTGTCTGAGAGAGAGAGAGAGAGAGAGAGAGAGAGAGAGAGAGAGAGAGAGAACCAGAGACAGAGAGATAGACAAGTATACAGAGTCATAGAGAGATAGACACAGACGAAGAGAGAGAAAGAGAGAGAGAAGAGACAGAGGCAGAGAAAGAAAGAGATACACAGAGAGAGACAGGGAGAGAAGACAGACACAGAAATAGAGAGACAGAGAGAGTGAGGCAGAGAGACAGGTTCAGGGAGAGATAGAGAGAGAGTGAGAGAGAGAGTGAGAGACAGAGACAGAGACAGAGACAGAGGGAGTTAGACCATTTCCTTACAGAAATATAATACCATACACTCTATAGAACCTACATTACCTAAACACAGCCAAGTCCAAAAGTTTGTGCATCCTTTTTTATTTTTGAATGATGACAGTATATATGTAAACTATATAAAACTGACGGTCAGTGTAATTCATGAGGTTACAAGATGTTTTAAACTCTAACATTTATCTGAAATATCCGTACAGAATAAAAGTCCTTGTTTATATAATATTCAGAAATATGATGTTATATAGCCCCGCCCCCAAATCAGGAGCCACATCTTAAGTTTTACTGAAGCGCTTTTTCCTGTTGCCATTAGAAACACGTCGGATCAGCAGGTACCACAGACAGAAATAAAACCCTGTTAGAATCGTGGTATAGTGTACAATAGTGTATTAGCTGGATGTTTTACACAGCCGGTGTCACTGGTGATGTTTTTACAGAGCAGTAAAGACGCCATGCTGGTGCTCACACACACTACAGTAACAGGAGCGACTCTGACTCTGCTCCAGCGCTCATTAAGCCCTCACTGCTGTGTTTCTGGGTTCGCTCGGCTGTAAAGTGGTGCCGTTAAACCGGGCCGCGCGTGCCAGGCTCCAGACGGTTTAGTAGGGGTCAAAGGTCTCTGCGCAGAGTGTTTAACGAGAGCTGGAAAGGTCAGGGGTCACCGTGGTACACTGCTCAAGACAAACTGTTCGACCAGCAGGCCCAAAACAAACTATTAAAATTTTTACACTGTTCCAAAAAGCTTAAAACCAGAACCTTCATTCCTCCACCTTCCCTTTCCTCTCTCTCTGTTTGTCTCTCATGCTCCCTGTCTTGATTCAATTGCTCCATCTCTCTATCTCTCACTCTTTCTCTCTCTCTCTCACACTCTTTCTCTCTTGTCTCCTAAAAGTATGATATTTTGTTCTTTAATGAATAAAAATATTCAGGACATGCTGTTACCATCTTCAGGGTGGTAACAGTAGCTCTGCTTCATCGCACCACATGGTTGTTAATTAGTTTCCTATAAGAGCATGATATGTAGTGTTTCATTTCATGAATGAGAATCGCAATGTCGTTCTAAGCCTAAAAAATCGTGATTATTATTTCATCAGGAATCGTGCAGCCCTGAAAGAGAGAGAGATAGAGAGAGAGATAGAAAGAGTCGGGGTGAGGTTAAATGTGTGTGCGATGAGACGAGCACACCACAGGCATGAGGGAGGTTGTAATTACGGCTCTGACTGCGGTGGATGGACGATCGCAGCTCCTGCACATGCCCGCTCTGATAGAGTACACATCACACACATCAGCTCTGTGGCTGAGGAAATGACTTTGGTGCGGGTTACAAATCCGGAAAATAGCACTCAGGAACGGGTCCGGATCGAAACGTGCCTCTCTCTGATCGATGTTTTGCAAATCGCAGTGTTCCTGTTCTCGCCACATGTTCCGACAGCAGGAAGGTTTAAACATGTGGTGAAGGTGAGATAGCGTCCGCTATCCAAGCATTAAAAGCATTAACGACTCTACGAGGTAGTCATTCTAATACTTTATAATACGTTTCTATAGCAACAGCTCATTCACAGAGACTTGTACGGCAGATGCTCCACCTTTCCGGTTTATAAAACGTGTGTAATCGTTGATATGGTGAAGCTTTCTGTGAAGAGATGTTTATTTAACATTTATGGAAGGAGTCTCCAGTGTCAGCGCCTTGTAACAGTCAGAGGTAAAGCTGTAACTTTGTTTTCCGACACAGGATACTTACTACAAACATGAGCTCACAAGCTCGCCTTCTCTCTGAGGTTTCGTATCGGCCGTCGTGTACGAGCGCTCCAGTACTGCAGATGGCGCTGTTAAAATGTCATAATTTCTACCACTAGAAGAAGATTACCGCTCAGTCAAAGTCGTCCATCTTGGAATAAATCGGCTTGGACATGTTCGTCTGCAGAGTTTGCCGAGCTGTCATGTTACGACACAATGTGCAAAGTCTACATGACACGACATCCGTTAGCTACACAATTACATCATATTGTTCGTAGAAGCAAGTCAAGCGTTATGCTGAGGCCTGAAGTCTTCCAGACAGAGGTGTTTACACTTTTAGAACTCGGATTTACGTCATTTTTTCCAATCTCTGCGCATTCAAGCTACAAAGTGAAACAAAAACCATGGATGCCTTCATGTTTGTCTTTTTTTAGCAAGCTAGCCTGCTAACTGTGATGAGTGATTTATATTTTCCTCCTAAACACGGAACTGTAGGTTGTAGATTTAACAAGCGAATGTGTCAGTATGATTGATCTAAAGCTAATACTTGTACTGTACATACAGTATAACGCCTCTAAAGATCAGAAGTGCTGCTGTGTTTACTGTTCATGCCGTGAGCGGCCATGTTGATTCGACGTCACTTGCTGAACTCGGGGTTGAGGAGACCGTCGTGACTTTCCGAATCGAGAGAGAGTTTTCTTGGTTTTTTTGAAGTTGGGAATTCTGAGTTTTAGTCGAATTTTAGTCAATAAAAACTTGTAATCATGACAAGCTACTGTGGTATCAGAGGAATAAAACACTTATCGCAAAGTAATCAGCTTCACGGTTGTAACAGTGACTCTGCTTCACTGATTATTTTCCTGTAACAGCACAATGCGGAGTGATTTATTTCTGAGTTACGGCAATCTGAACAAGTGTTGAAGAGTTGGAAATCTATGAGAAGATGGTAACAGAAACACTGTTCAGGAATGAACGAGTGTAAGTGATGGTGTGTAAGATGTAAACGAGAGCTCAGTTGTGTAACACACACCATTCTACAGGTCACATTTGTGAGCAGTTAGGCAGCGTGAAGGCTTAAAGCTCAGGATGAGGTTTTAATCCCCGAGTCAGAATCAGACACATTCATTACAGCCGAACTCTGCGTAACAAACAGCCCACGTTTCTATCGGCGCTGACGATTTCTCTTTCTTTTTCATTTCTGGCCACTGTTTAACACTCATACTCCCTTGTTTTCATCCATCTCTCTCTCTCTCCCCCTCTCTCTCTCTCTCAGTCTGTTTAAATACATAAATCAGAGCCCTACTCATTTGTCCCAACATGATGCATGTCCCCAAAGAATGCGTTCCTGGATGCTGGGAAAGTGAGAGAGCGAGAGAGACAGAGTGAGGAAAAAAAGAAAAGAAAAAAAGAGAGAGAGAGTGAGAGAGAGAGAGCGAGACAGAGCTGGAGATGGATCAGTATTAAAAGTGCATATTTTATTTTGGACATGAAAAGCTTTCTTCGTTCCCTCGCTCTTTGGTGTGTGAGGGGAAAGAGTGTGTGTGTGTGTGTGTGTGTGTGTGTGTGTGTGTGTGTGTGTGTCAGTATGAAGACTTACGAGGGATGGTAACGCTGAAATGCTGTGGGTCAGATATTAACAGCTTCCTCTTCAGCTCATTCAAACCCACGCCTGTAGGACCTGCATACAGAGAGAGAGAGAGAGAGAGAGAGAGAGAGAGAGAGAGAGATTTCCATAATCAATAAACTAAATGTTTACTGATCATTAAAGTCACTACACTCTCACTGATTACCTGACTAAAGTTAAAAAAACCAAAAAACAGAATGACACATTAACACTGTACAGACACATTACACACTCATTAACACCGTACAGACCCATTAACACTGTACAGACACATTACACACTCATTAACACTACACACACACACACATTAACACCGTACAGACCCATTAACACTGTACAGACACATTACACACTCATTAACACTATACACACACATTACACACTCATTAACACTGTACACACACATTACACACTCATTAACACCATACACACACATTACACACTCATTAACACCGCACAGACCCATTAACACCGCACAGACCCATTAACACTGTACAAACACATTACACACTCATTAACACTACACACACACATTACACACTCATTAACACCGTACACACACATTACACACTCCTTAACACCGTACAGACACATTAACACTGTACAGAAACATTACACACTCATTAACACTGTACAGACTCATCAGCACTGTATAGACACATTACACACTCCTTAACACCGTACAGACTCCTTAACACCGTATACACTCCTTAACACCATACAGACACATCAACACCGTACAGACTCGTTAACACCATACAGACTCGTTAACACCATATACACTCCTTAACACCATACAGACACATCAACACTGTACATTACACACTCCTTAACACTGTACAGACACATCAGCACCGTCGTTAACACCATACAGATTCAGCGCTCACAGCTTAGAGATTGAAACCGGACGGTATCAGAGACAGTGGAAACATTGAGAAGAGAGAATCTGTAATAATGCAACACAGAACAGATAGAAACACAACACCACTTTTTATCCTGCACCAAATACACAACCATCAGACAAGATTTCATCAACACACACACACATACACACACACCATTAACCCACACACCAAATCACAGAAAACAGCCATATACTGCGCATATGTTTAGAAGTACTAGAGTTCATCAAATTATCAGTAAAATATGCAAATAACTCACAATCTTAGAATAAAAAATAAAAGAATAAAAGAATAAAATAAAAACTAATCACATGAATATTAATGTAAATGTTATAGAACAATATGTGTGTAATATATACCTGTAGCTATTTATTATTACTTTTTCTCTCTAAACACAATCATTGCTAGTTTTTTTCCTTACCCTGTTATCTATAATTCATGCCCTGCGTACTACGTTTTTTTCTTTTTAAATCTCTTTCCCATTTCTGATTGTTTTTCTCCATTTCTGTCATTTACATTCTTGCCTTTATTTTCATTTCCTCTTCCTTTCCATTCTTTCTTTTTACTTTCTCTTATTTTATTTCTGTCGCTTTTTTTACCTTCCTGTTTCTTGTATCTGTCACTTCTTTGCCCTTCTTTTCTCCTCTTCGGTTTTCTTCTTTCTCTTTCCCTTCTTTCTCCCTTTCTTTCTCTACTTTTTCCCTTACATTCGCTACTTTCTCCTTTGCTTGCTTTCTTCTCCCACTCTTTCTATGCTTCCTCCCTTTCTTTCTCCCTTCCCTCCTTCCATTCTTATCCTTTTCACTAGTTTTCTTTCTTTTCTTTCTGACCCCTGTCTGTCTCTCTCTCGCTCTCTCCCTGCATCTCTCTGTCTTCTTAGACCCTCTCTTGCTTCTTTTCAAATCCCTTCCATTCTTTCCTTTTTCCTCCTTTCTTTCTTACACTTTCTTTCCTCTCTCTCCTCCCATCTCTCTCTCTTTGTCTCTCCATCCCTCTCTCTCTTTCTCTTTCAGGATGTATGTCGAGGTGCTCATTGTCTCATAGCTCAGCTGTGTGTGTGTTGTAGTGCTGTGTGTTAATCTGATAATGGGTTCAGCGGAGACACAGTCAGCCTTAAACCGCCTGTCACTCTACACACACACACACACACACACACACACACACACACACACAGTCTCACCTCTACCACTTAAGCCTGATTTAACACGGGGCTAACACACCTCTCTTTGTCTATTGTTTACTTCTGTTTTTCTTTATTTACGTTGCAGCCAGAAACAGTAGCTACATTTTTACTATTAAAAAAACCAACAAATTTGAGCAATTTTAGTGAATGTTTTCTGACTGTTTTCTGAGTGTGTGTCTGAGAGTATCGTCTTAATAACACACACACACACACACACACACACACACACTCCTTGGTGCATGTTGCAGCAGCAGTAAAAGTGTCAGACTTGATCAGGTCTCTCATTAGCAGGAGAGCTCTTTAAAAGCAGACGTGTAATCACTTCCAGCCCAAGCAGCACACTGTGTTGTAATACACTGTGTTGTATTCAGTGTTTCAGCATGAACCTGTTGCGTTAGCACTGTGTTTTCCCCCATGCGCACACACACACACACACACACACACACATACACAAGCACTGTTAGTTCACAGACACATTTTCAATTATGTTTTCTTTTTTCCCCAGCGTGTCTGATTTGAGTTTCTGCAGTGTGAACGGACATCCATCCATACTTTCGGTAACTTCAAATCCAATTCGGATTTCAAGCTGAAACCAACACTGATGTCAGAAATCTGCATCAGTAAATATCAATATTTGTATTATTTAGCAGCAGCTGTGTTTAACGTATGGTTATCTGTTTGAATGAAATGACAGAGCTTCGGCTGAGATGTGGAAGATGAGACAGAATCACATCATCTAATGGGAAACATTTATATAAAAGCACAAATTCAAGGCATGAATTTTACTCAGAGCTCGATTAAAGGGACGTGCTTGTCCTTTCCTGGTCCTTTCTCCTCATTTTAAAAATGTAGCCAGTGGTTTTAAAGTGATAAACAGTAACTAAACAGTAAGAAACATCTCCACTACGTTGACCTGAAACACTCTGTGTCATGATTTAGGCCCTTTACATACTCTTGTGTTCGTCTCGGGGTAGGAGGGACCTATACCGTCTGTCCCCTGTCAATCACAGTGATAGTATCCAATCATGGGCACCTGTGAGCTCATGTATGCGGAAGAGAGCAGACAGCACTTTCCTCCGAGTGTGTTACACCACCCTGTGACGCAGCATGAGCAGCAGTTTGAAAAGAAGAGGCTGGCTGGCTTCACGGGTCTCGGATGAAACATGCTAATCTTCACCCTCCCAGGTTGGTATTGATGTGGTATAATGGGGAAGAGCTAAGAATTTGTCAAGACTAAATTAGGGAGAAAATCTGGGGGAAAAAATCTAGTATGTATTTCTGTATCTAATGTATGTAATATGCGTTTGATAAAAAAAAACGTTTGGTAGAAGCGGTCCAGGGTGAATTGTCTTTTTTGTCTTTCTGAAGCAAATGAGCATGTACAAAATGATCCATTTCTACTCAGTTATCATTTTAAACCTGTGTGCCTCTGCCAGCTTTACTTTGCAGATTAGCCATTTACAGCTCCAGCAGAGCTCCAGAATGTGTAAGGTATGGAAGTAAAAGACTGGTGTCAGCTCATGCACTTGCGATCGGGTTTGTGTGCTTGTGTAGAGAATGCCTTAGTGACTCTTGACACTGATGCTGCATTCTGCAAGTCGGAACGAGGAATTATTTCATTTTTTCATTCTGCATATTCGAGTTACAAAGTGGACACCTTGATGTTTGTCTTTTGTTAGCAACAAGCTAGCCAGCTAACTGTGATAAGTGATGTATATTTACCTGCTTAAAACAGTGAACCGTAGTGTCAGTAGATTTAGATTTAACAAGCAATATGTCTGTATGTTGACTGAACTGAAGCTAATACGTGTATACGTGTATAGTATAACTCATTTAAAGGTAAAAAGTGCTGCTCTGTTTCCTGTGGATGCTGTGAGCAGCCATGTTGATTTGATGTCACTCGGGGTTGAGGAGACGGTCCAGAGTTCCCGAGTAGGAATTCTGAGTGGAGGGGGGTGTTCTCTTTGATTTTGGTCACAGCCGTTGTGTATTTGCGAGTTGATTGATATTTCTGTCATCACTGCACTCTCCAGATCCTTATACACACACTACTCGTGTAAACTCCATGAAAAAAATCAGAGAGCCAAAATCACATCAATCTGTTTCCACTTTGATATATTTTTATTTCTAAATGAATTTTTCAGTCCTGGACATTGCGTCCTTTCCATTGCATCCTGATGTTACTACTATTGCTAACAGGAGTCCCATAACGTCAACATCACAGAAATTTCCCTCAGCTCGAATCAAAGACATTGAACAAAACAGATCATTTGCTCTGTTAAATAATCAGGTTCAGCTAAGGCATGATGGTGGTCTCACTATAACGTGCATACGTGTACGTGTGTGTTTATGCTGGCTCTGGGATTAATATGTATCTAAACAGATAAGACCCTTATTTGTCTAGACATTTGTTTGAAATGGAGACACTGACGGACGTGTCTCTCACGTTGGAGGGAAAGCAGAGAGGAATACGGTTGATTTTATTTAACCCTGTTGTCCAGAGTCAGGGTTAAACATGTTATCGAAATGGTGGAGGTTAAAAATGTCAAAGGCTTTGGTTTAGATTAATGAGTTTCATTCAAACTTAAAAACAGAGAAACATCCAGGCCAAGAAAAGCTCAGAGTCGACATCATGTTGCAAATGAAAGCCAGAACAAAGAAAGAGGAGAGAGAGAGCAAGAGAGAGAGAGAGAGAGAGACTGACAGAGAAGAGAAAAAACAGGAAGTTATTTAACTAATGGTTCTGAATTCGAAAATAATGTCTACATGCTGAATGAATGAGCGAGAGAGAGACAAAGAAATACATTCATCACAAAATGAAATGAGAAAGAAAGACAGGACAGAGAAACACAGAAAGACAGGAACAATAATAAAGAGCAAAAAAGAAAAATAGGGGAGGACAGGGGGGAAAAGTAAATACAGAGCAGGAAAGTAAGAAGGTTCATCTCACGGGACAGAAAAACAAGCTGAAATAAAAACAGAGCAAACACACAGCAGACTGACGGCAGGTCTTTGCTTCGTCAGCGCTGAGACTGTCCATGACACTGTCCTCCAAATTATGAGAGTTAATTGAAAATATTTGCATTAGCTTGACTGCAATAGCAGAGGCCTAATTGGGGCATCATGATGAGAGAAAAACACGCAGAGCACATGTACAGTTTGTGATGAAGTCCATACACTGCGTTTAATTCACCAAACTAAACCACAGCAAGGCCTAGCCGGTGTATCACCATGACCCAATGCTAAATAAAGACTAAAATAGTCCCACAGTCACGGACAATTTTACTTGTCAGAGGCAAAACATATGGCGTGACAGACTTTCGCCTGGGAAAGGAGCATAAACGGCTACCTTCTGCATTACGTTATCATTTATATACCAGAAAAAGATGAACAAAAACATGTAACCGTTGATATGGTGACTCTTCTGTAAGGAGATGCTTATTTAACATTTATGGAAGGAGTCTCCAGTGTCAGCGCTGGAGAGGTAAAGCTGTAACTTTTCTGACATCTTCATGACAGAGGAGTTTACGCTTTGGATTTCTCGGTAACATGACAAGCTGTGTTTTTTCCCCTTATTTTAAAAAAAGAGAGAGAGAAGACACGAAAACGAGAGGCTAGAAAAAAGGGCATCACTATTTATAGCTAGGGTTACAGTTAATGCACATGAGAAAGGCACTAACTTGTTGCACAACATTAAATGTAACTATAAATGGAAAAAAGTGCAATGCGTTGTTCTTTAATAAATGAAAAACAGTAATCATTGGGGAGTTGCTGTGATATTAGAGGAACAAAAAAAAACCACCTCATGGACATGCGGTTCTAGGAAAATAATCGATTTTGGGTTTGTAACAGTAACTCCACTTCATCACACCACCACTGTTGATTATTTTCCTTTCACAGCACAACACTTAGTGTTTTATTCCTTACCCAACCCGTAGATTTTTATACTAATATTTATAGGTCATTTAATAAGATAAATAAAGCATTAAAAGGGCATTATGAAATAATCCTTATTAATAATGTAATAATAATTAATTATACAATTTCTAATGAAATAAGAAGTATGTAGTTATAAAGCTGTTTGTATACAGGTTTGTATAAATGGTTTGCAGGCGTGATTAATGGAGTAACTATAAATACTTCACTTGGTGAAGTTTTATTATAAACACATACAGTACGGAGCAGCACTTACCGACCAGGACGACGAGTCTGTGCTTGGCTCCATGAGCTCTGCAGTACGGAGCCACTTCTTCATAAGTGGGGACATCAGCGGTGTCGTACTGCTCGCTCTTTTTACACTCGTACATGGACTTGTTCGTCTTCTTTCCTCTTTTGCTGAGACGGAAGCTCCTCCGTAAACCAGCTAAACAGACAACACAAACAGATAGAAAAAGAGGTTAGAGGTTAGGACTGCTGTCCACGCCATCTCACTCTCTACACATATGACATCACTTCCCTTTCCTGCGGCTCTCCATAACGAGGCCAGCGCAGACACATCTCTGCTTGTCTATGCAAAATCTGACACCGCAATTAGCTTCTGGTTTTTCACATTCGCATATTTGTGTCTTTCTGAAGCAGACAGAGTGAAATGGAGGAAAGAATCCTCAGGCTCTGGCGCTGCAGGAGGCAGCCCGGTTCGAGTCCTCCTAAGAGGAGCCATTACAGCTGATGGGTTTTCATGTGCTGAAGGTCATCAGCAACGCCACCACAAAAACTTCCTGTCTGATTATCCTGGAGAGCTACTCAGTCCCGCTTTTTAACGATGGCAGACCGCGCTGAAAAACAGAAACGTACCCCTCATTTGAGCCGCCCCATTTCTTTTTTGTGACAGATGCTAGTTAGCACGAGGACTGTACCAAACCAAAGACACCTAATATTCCACTGCTGCATCCATCGCCCCTGCGTGCACTTCTCCTTTTGTTTTCTTAAGTGATTAATGGATGCATGGATATGATGCAAGATACCAGAGATTAAGTGAGTATGAAAATTATGGACTGAGGCAATGGGGGCGAGAGAGAAGTACCTGATTTATTCGCTATAATCGTTTCCCCAGTGCCCGCTACAGAGCTGCACAGATGTGTCGCTGCAGAGAGATCCCTCCATTCCTTACAGCTTGTTCACTTAATAGGGTCACTTAATGATATGGCGGGATACAAATGAAACACGCCATAAGTCAAACCGTCCCTGTAGTACAAGTGTGTGTGTATGCAAGCCTCTGCCTTTAGTATAAAATTACACTGGACTGACTTTTGTTCCACTTGAGTTAACCTGCAAGTTGCAGTGCTTGTGCCAGTCGAACCCATAATTTAATCAAATCAATCTTGTTGTGGAAAAACCATCTGCATTAATAAGCCAAAGATGGAGCTACAGCATCTAAAAGCAATGCATGGATGGCCAGTTTGACTGAAATCCCTCCCTAATCAGTTGTGTTTACCTCACATGCAAGGACAGTGTGTTCGAGTACATAATCCAGCCTTTTGGCCTATATGACGCACTGCAGGTTCTGGCGTGAAGAATCTCTGTTTCTCCAGTTCAGGGCAGGTGCGTAGGTGCTCCATCACATCCAGTCAGTACGAATTCCTGCTCTTCACTTGAAGGGACTTCATAAATCCAACCTTTCAAAATCATTTAAAGCCATATAGACGTCTCCGTCCTGAACAGCCAGAATGTTGCCCTCCGTTTCAATGCGGATAAATAAATCAAGGCTTGGATTGAAAGTTCCCCCCAAACCTCCCGTTCCTTAAATTAGATGGAAATGAATTCATTCCAGAATGAGAGGGGAAAAATCTTTTGGTATTCTGGACTCTGGATATGGTTATGGAACATTAATTCCAATTTCTCTCTCTTTTTCTCCGAAGACTGAATCTTGGTAAGACAAATCATCACAAGGGAGGACATGAAGTATACTGGCAAATCCGAAATAGCTTCTACTTCTAGTAACAGGTATAAATATGGAAAACAGACATTGACAGAGCAACGTTTTCCAGTTTCTGGTGCTGAACATGGTGAATAATGGCTGGAACATGTAGCCATGTCCACACCACGCTCCCAGACCTCCACCGCCTAATGGCTGGTTAATTGGCGCAATGGAACTTACAATTACTGACTAGCAGCTCACAAATCAAACTGGCCCTTTCAATGAGAGAGAGAAAAAAAACAGCTTATTAAAGTCTCTAAATTCAGTGTAAATATAGTGTACACTTGCACACGAGTCACTGCTCCTCCCAAATTTCCAGAGCACGGTCAGAAAGAGCTGCTGTGGCCTGTGTATGGAGAGGACCTCAAAAAGGAGGCCCTCTCAGACACTATAAATATTAAGACAAGAGACCCAAAGGAAAGAAATAATGCCAAGAGTTTAACAAATCATCAAGGTGTTTGTTAAAAAGAAAGAATGGTAAGTGTAAAGATGTGTTAATCAAGGATAAGAGGAACCATGTTACAATAGTCAGGTCGAATTGTCACGACTTTCTCCTTTACCCCAACGTCTCTTTAGACAAAGGAATGTCGGACAGGAACGCTATTCCTCATACGTCAGAAGAGAAATGCACACATACCACTGAGTAACACAAATTGCTTTTTGGACCATGTACCCTAAGTAAAGCCATACCTGTCTGATTACAATCAGAAAACAGACACATTGGATTTTCCTTCTCAACATATGGAAACATGGAAACAGACCCCTCCCTACAACCTAATTTATTTTCTTGCTTGTCCCATGTTGTATCGATTTGTGCAAGTAACACAGGAACATGGATTTACAAGTGTTTAGGCCTTACAAGATTTTCCAGGTGAAGAAAAAAAAAACCTGGACACATTCGAGTGACTTGGTGCATTTTTTGAATTTTAGGGAAAATTGCAAGTGCAATTTTTCCTTGTAGGGGCATCAGCTTATCCTTTCCATGTGCCAACAAGGTGAAAGTAAGACTCCTTGTTATGTAAAGCATGAAACAGTGTGTGTGGTAGTTATACAAAAACAACAACAACAATGCCAGGTTAGTGTGATGAAATGTAGAACTGTTTTCTGTTCCTCAGAGTTAATGAGACCAAAAAACTTGAAGCTGTCATGTTGCTGAGAAATCACAAACCCAAACTCTTTTTTCCTGAACACATTCCAGTGTCAGAAAACTTAAAGTTACAGCTTTACCTCTGACTATACAAAGCTCTGACACTGGAGACTCCTTCCGTAAACGTTAAATGAACATTTTTAATCGTTTAGGTGGGGAAACCCCTATATAGGTCACTGTGAATGAGTTGTTTCTATAGAAACTATAACGTATTAGAACGAGTGCATTCATAGAAACCTGTGTTTTGCAGCTGCACTAGTGTCAGAGCTGCTGTTATAGAAAATTAATCAACACCTTCTGACCAATCAGAATCCAGAGTTCAACAGCACTGGGATTTAAAGAGACCTATGTATGGTGTATGGTTATTCCAAACGTTCAGGTATGTGTCATTCAGGATCTCTCACCCCCTCGTTTACAGGCATCTGCGGAAGATGTTACGGACAGCGGACAGGCCCCTGGAGGAGCGCCAGGGAGACCCCCAGCATCAAATGGTTTCCGGAGGAACTCTCCACTTAGTGCACGTACAGAGACCTCTGATCCCCAAGTGTGCATGTTAACTGGATTCAGGATTATTGTATCCATTCCTCTGAGGGACAACAATCTTTTATGTGTACCCCAACCTCAGTGACCCCTTCCCATATTCTGCATTTATGAGAGACCCTATTTCCTGCAGCAGGACGAGGAAAGAAAAAGAAAAGTCGGATCACAATCACAGATGCTGATTTTTTTTTTCTAAAAAAAGGAAAACGACAACTATTTAGTAGAGTTATTTGAAATATGTATTGGACAATACTCTGAATCAAGCTGTACTGTGTAGGAATTGGTGTCTGGGGAGTGACACTGTAGAAGCCGTTTTCCATTGAAGTGCATATGTGGAAAGTGCTTTTCTGCCCAAGTGATACAGGCTCAGTTACTCCCGCTCCCGTCGGCTAAGGAGAAAGAGACAGCTTGTGTCATGGAGTGGTATTTGTTTTTCCTCTCTGTCCTATCCCAGAGCTCGTCAGACAAAGGAATGTCAAGGCAGGAATGTTAGCTAATGCATCAGGGGAAACACACACAGACAGAGTTGTTGGGCTGCCAGTTGGGATCATTAGTACGTTTATGCTTTGAGCTGCGCCAAATGGGATCATAGAGGAGGAGCAAGGCCAAAACTGCTACTCCGATTTTCCTCATCACCCACCTGCTCAATCCATCATAAGGCCATGTGTGATCACACCTACATACTCAGTCTCTCTTTACAAGAACCCAGAGCATTATCTGAGCAATATCTGACCTCCACTGACCACTGCTGCTAGAAAGCTTCAGACACTTTACCGGCCCAAATCTGCTCAATCGAGCCACTGGATATATAAAGAAATGATTACAATATACACACACAAATACACTGAATGCAAAGAAACAGCTTCCTTTAAACAAGGAGGCTAATGATTCCAGCCTTTTTCAGTAACACAGAGCAGGTTATGGGGGCAGTTTCTTTTTCTTCCCCCCCCCCACTGTCTTCTCTGTAACCTGGGTAAAGTATGCCGGTCCACCAAAGCATTGTGAGATTTCTAAATTAGATAATAAAAGCATGTCCTTGTTGTTCAAATGTTTACACTGTTCTGCTTTTAACAGGAACAAGAATAAAGATCTATAACCGGAGAAACTCTTTTGGTTAATGGGTGTGGTAAATTGTTGGTGTCAGTCGGATGTTTTTTTTTTTAAAGAAGTGACTTAAACCTGATATACTGTATATAAGTGACAAAAGCCTGGCAACTTCATTTTCTATGTACAGTCAGGTCCATAAATATTGGGACAGTGACACAGTTTTGGTAATTTTGCCTCTGTACACCACCACAGTGGATTTGAAATGAAGCAGTCAAGATGTGACTGAAGTGTAGACTTTCAGCTTTAATTCAAGGGGTTTAACAAAAATATTGCATTAACCGTTTAGGAATTACAGCCATTTTTTACAGAGTTCCTCC
>CM040465.1:23515006-23530061 GCA_022758105.1 Pangasianodon gigas
GGAACTCTGTAAAAAATGGCTGTAATTCCTAAACGGTTAATGCAATATTTTTGTTAAACCCCTTGAATTAAAGCTGAAAGTCTACACTTCAGTCACATCTTGACTGCTTCATTTCAAATCCACTGTGGTGGTGTACAGAGGCAAAATTACCAAAACTGTGTCACTGTCCCAATATTTATGGACCTGACTGTATGTGTGTCAAACAAAGTCATGATTTCAGTGAAAAGTGACATGAGTTCTCAATTCTATACAAATTAGGTATGTGGCAGTAAAACGCCAAATGATTGGCTCAAATGATTCCTCTGACCAAACCTATGGTCAATGTGGTCTGACATTTCTTCAGTTCCCTGCTCACAACTTTTAGTTCCTACCTGCAATTAGTTCCAATTTACTGTTTGTAAAAATGAGAGGAAAACATAACAATGGTTTAATCTTATCTTGTCACATACGACCTCTCATTTCAAGGGGTATAGAACCATTATGAAGAAAAAGAAGGTTGGAATGATGTAGCAGAGATCACTTGTGCCTCTGGTGAGTGTACGTAGCTAGTATAGTTTGATTGCTTTGCTAATCTGCTAACTAGCACAAATCTGAGCATGTAACAATCAACAAGCAAAAACATCAGCAGTCGCTACATGCCCGCAAGAACACCTACCACAGGCAGTGGTAGCTCAGTGGTTTAGGCATCAGAATACTTATCAGAAGGTTGTGAGTTGAAATCCCAGCACCACCGAGCTGTCAAATCCCAGCACCACCAAGCTGACACCGCCAGGCCCATGAGTAAGGCCCTTAACCCTCAACTGCTCAGGTGCATAAATGAAATACCTTTTATTTCTGTAAGTCGCTCTGGATAAGGGTGTCTGCCAAATGCCATAAATATAAGCGACAAACTGCATGTGACACGAGAGACTTGTCACTAGCTAGCATGACAGTAGCACTAGGGTACGATTGCTATAAAACCTCATGAAGCTTGTG
The DNA here is from genome assembly GCA_022758105.1 of Pangasianodon gigas. Taxonomy (NCBI): domain Eukaryota; kingdom Metazoa; phylum Chordata; class Actinopteri; order Siluriformes; family Pangasiidae; genus Pangasianodon; species Pangasianodon gigas. Next base: position 23,515,982 of record CM040465.1, read on the forward strand.
TTCACTTGGTGTGTTTTTAAAGCCTTTTACTTATTTACTTCAAAAAGTTCTTTGGGTAGTTAAGGGTTCTTTTCTGTCTAAAGGGTTTCTAATTGGATAATTGGAATTAATTGTAATTCTAACTCTATTATAGTATTCATAAATATTTAAAAGACACAATCTGAAGAAGAAAAAGAAAAAAGAGAGTCTAGTAAGGGAAATGACTATTTATATCTGCTATAATGTAAGTGATAACTTCTTTTGTGTACATCATTAAAAGTAACTATAAACGGATAAAAAGTAATGTGTTATTCTCTAATAAAAAAAAATTAATTGCTGACAAAGTGCTGAGGTGTAAGAGAAATAAAACACTTCATGATACCAATCCAGTGTTGCTCATTTTCCTGTAACAGCATACCCCAAGTGTTTTATTCCATACTCAAGAAAACACTCTCTCTTGGAGAAAATCTTCTGTCTGCTTAAGTAAGGGGTCTGTTGCATCTAAAAAGGCCCATAATTTATTATTTCTCAGGAGACTCGTGAGCCTTGGTTCCTCTCTACCTGCTTAAAGGACTCCTGTGTGCAGAGGAGATAAGTTCTCAAATTGAGCATTTTTATGTCAGTGTAAAACAAAAAAAATAGCAGGCTCAATTTTTCCATAACTCCATCCTTAATTGGAGTCTGGGGGCTGATGGCTTTTCCAGCCTTTACTTCTCCTCCCCGACTGTTTTCATCTGCTTTTGTTTTCCGCCTCTCTTTGTCAGAGTCTGCTGCCGAGTCTGTGTTGCAGCCGGATGTTTAGAGACGAGGTGCTGTGGAATGACTTTAGCTGTAAGAGGTGCTTCTGAGAGGCGTCTAGCTCCGACGGTGCGGTGTAGTGTTTCTTCTCAGCTTCCTGGGGCACATTCATGATGATGGATCACATGGAATGCTAATCCTGAGCTGTTATAACCAGACAAGGAGTTAAGAAGGAATAGCGTAGGATGTCAAGATTTGGCTGCAGAGAGAAGGGGGGTGACATCTTGTTCTCTCTGGATCGCCAATACAGGAGATCCAATTTCAACTAGACCTAGATGCTAACTCAAAAGTCCCTTTAAGGATTGTCTGTTAAAAATATTTTACATTCAAAGGAGAGTAGCAACTGAAGGGCTTCAGGAGAGCAAGAGACCAATCCTACCTTCATGAACCATCTCGTGTTTGAAAGTGAAAACGCCATTTTCATACACAGTTGACTAGGCGATGTTGTGCTGATGTGTTGGTTTTTATGGTTTAGCACATGTATAATAAAACTCCAGCTGCATGCCAAATGTACACATATGCATATTGTAGTGTGAGTAGTGAAGTGAAGTGACGTGACATGTGGCCAAGTATGGTGACCCATACTCGGAATTTGTGCTCTGCATTTAACCCATCCAAGTGCACACACACAGTAGTGAACGCACACACACACACACATACCCGGAGCAGTGGGCAGCCTTTTTGCTGCGGCGTCCGGGGAGCAGTTGGGGGTTCGGTGCCTTGCTCAAGGGTCTCACCTCAGTCGTGGTATTGAGGGTGGGAGAGGGCGCTGGTCATTCACTCCCCCCACCTACAATCCCTGCCGGACCTGAGACTCGAACCCACGACCTTCGGGTTCACCTTCGGGTTACAAGTCCGACTCTTTAACCATTAGGCCACGACTGTGTACATGGATGATGCCTTAAAACAACTTAAAAATGTGTGGAATGTGTTGGACACTTTACACTGTCGCAAACTAATTCACATAGCAAAAGGGGCGGGGCCATTAGGTGGCACTATGGTGTAAATTTTGCTGAAAACAGCAAGAATGCAGGTTCATCAAGGATGCAAATGAAAAGCAGAAATGTCAGTGATCAACTTGAGATGATACTGCCTTATAAAAATCAGGTACTACATACTCAAGTACAGTGTATAGTATAAATCAGGGTAACTCCAAACTCCTTCAACCTGAATGATTTGCCTTAAGTACTTTACTTAAAGTGCAACTTTAACTAGGCTTACATAAAGTGAAACTTCTGTAATAAAAGAAAAAACATGTACTTTAAAGTTGGTGAAATATATTAACATCTCTACTATTTTTTTTATTAGTGTAAACATGTAAAATTAACCCCTGGTCGAGAAACCCTGGTATAAAGTATATAGTGCAGAGTACACCATTTGGGACGCAGCCAGTTGTTAGTTTATTGTTTTTAAGACTTTTTGGTGGCTTTTTAATTTTCAGTGAAAAGTCAGGTCCAAGTCAGGCTGGAACGCAAAAAAAGAACCGCCGTCCATTTAAAAAAAAAAACCCAGCTGAACATTTGATGCAATGTACTCTGACTTGGCCATGCGTCAGCCAATGGCCAGTGACCAAATGGCCTTCAGTCATTCATACTAATGTTGAGCAAACTGATCACAGTTGTCAAATCGCATCTAGAACGGTTCAAACCAAAACTAACGAACTACAAATTGCAGCTCACAGTGAGCCTCAGCTTGGCACGCTCTTAGTTTGTGCACAGGTCTATTGGGTTACAGCATAAAATACAAATCAAGCTCCACCCACAAACACAGCTACAACAAACAAGCAATCACAGCAATCTTTTTTCTAATGGATGCCAAAAAGTGCTGGAGAAACAAACATACACAAATATAACAGGAAATTAGCAAGTAAGATCATTCACATTGTTTAAATGTGCTGAAGTGATCATCTACTGGTTGTTCTATTTTTGAGGTTTGATGACCATTTGATAACCATAAACATGTTTACGACCATCGTTATAAACATAACCATGGTTATCATGGTTATGGACCATGGACCATTTTGATAACCATCTAATTAATCAAAGCGGATTCCGTTTGCGTTTTGCTAGTTAGGCAGGGAGGCGGAGGTTGTTATAAATGGCTAAAAAATACACCAGTGGCAGGTGTCTCCTATAAGCTGCCTTTCAGATATGGATAAGAGGGAGAAGCTCGATCTTGCTCTCTTTCTCAGCACTTCCTTTCTTACACTTTCTCTGTTGTTAACAGGTGTTTTCATCTAAGGCAGGATGTTTTTGGACTCAGAGCAGATGGAGGTCCTGCTTCGTGCCTGTAGTTTGCCCAACCTGTAGTGTTAACCAAGTTCTTGATCACCTTGTTTGCAAACATTGTAGTAATTTGGTATGGGGGAAAAAGTCTGGTCATGAACTCCACTTGCTGCCTCCATCTTTTGTTTACAAACTGGTTAAATATCAGTTCATAACAGGTGATTCCAATTTACTGGCGGCAAATTTTTATTCCAACTTATCAGAAACCACACTTGACTCCACCTGTTTAATCAGTTCATCTTGGCCTTCATTGGACAATCTGTTATGGCTCCTGGAATGAAAACCTGCAGCCACACCGGGCCTTTATGGATAGGATAGGATCCTGTTCTATGCTATATACATGATGAATGAAGACAGAGTATGTGGAGGAGTGAACGTTTCCGTCCGTCATGTACACACAACTCCCACCTCACTCCAGATACACACACAGGTGCAAACTGTGGCGAGAGACCCGAGCAAAAGTTCAGAGAGATGGGACCACAGGAGAAAAGCATTGGTGTCCCTAGCACCCAAACACCCACATTCATCCCACCAGCTGAAACCTGAGCAGCACACAGAAAACATCTGCGCAGTTCACGACAGCACAACTATGAGCACACCAGGCTTAAATCACATTAGCAGAGCACTGGCAGGCCTGCTGAAGAGGAGTTTTGTTTTAAGGGGTGCGTGTTTTTCCCCCCACAAAACCTCTCCTGTTACCCGGAGTGTGTTGAGCGTGGCAGAAAGACAGACCTGCTCTCGGACTAGCCTGGCTGAGGCTGAGGTCAGGAGGCTGGTAATGAAAAGGCAGAAAGGAGGAAAAGGGAGGGGATCTCAGCGTTGAAAAGGTTTGACCCCTACAGGATGACCGCGGCTGATTGAGCTTGGCAGATTGAACAGTGTGGTGTTATTTATAAACTCTGGGCACACTACATGTCCTGTTAAATCAAACGAGTTCAAATGTCTAAAAAAAAATGACTGAGTTGAGGCATGACCTCACAGAGAGCACGAGCCTACACAAACACACCGGTTTCTACCGTAGAGAAGGAGCAGGAGACGGCGATTGGGCCAAGCAGAGTGAGAGAGAAAAAAACTCGGACAGGGTTGACGAGGCAGATGGTGAATTCTAGATTTGAGAAGAAAGCTCTAATGGGATGGTGTTAGTTTCTCAGCTTCTCACAACTGCAATTAACGCAAGATGAATTTGTTTATAGCATACCCACATGGACGTGACCTCATTGCTGTATTATGATTTTATTACAAGAATGATACTGTAGGACAAGCGGATATAAAGCAAGCTTTCTATCAGCTGTAGCTGTGGTCAGCTTAATCAACTTGCAGGATCACGCTCTTTCCACTGACTTTCTTTTCATTTCTAACAGGCTCTCGGAGGATACAATCCACAGGAAATATACACATTTGAAAAACTCTACCAAAGCATTTACTTTGTATTTTCAGCAAGTGTTCTCTAGAAACACGTAGGTGACACAGGAAGATGTTTAGCATGACGTAGCACGGAATGATGTGGGGTAGAATCAGAAAGTGGGATAAACGGTGAGGTGGGCACAAACTGATTAGTGGGGAGTCGGGAATCAAGTGCATATAAAATGAAGTGTCTTTCATGATGGAGATCTGTAAATCGACAGCTTTGTAAAAAGAGGGCGAACAGGTGAGAAGGCTTTTCCCCAAATTTTTTTTAGAGTCTGGCGCTTAATGCTTCCAGCAATTTATCTCAGAGACTCTGCTCAAATCTTTTGCACACTTTTCTGGTTACAAGCTTCAGAAGGTTGCAGGTTGCACTCTTATTGGCTCTGTGCATATGCACTTGCTTGTATATGTGCTGATGCATTTACATTTCACTGGCTTAAAGCATATAGCAGTTTATCTAGACATAGTCTCAGCTCTTTTGTACACTTTCCTGGCCACAAGCTTCAGAATGTTGATGAATGATCTGATTCACTCTCTGCAATTCCGTGCACCAAAACAAACAAAACAAAAAAAAATATTTGATTAGTCAGAAGGTGTTGATTAATTTTCTATAACAGCAGCTCTGACAGTAGGGCAGCTACAAATCTCAGGTTTATATCAAGTTTATGTTTATGCTTTGCTGATAAGTGGAAGGACTGTTTATAGCTGCTGTAAGCGAGAACTAACTTGTTTCGTGAATTTTCCACAACAAATGCAACTATAAATGGATCAAATCTATGATGTGTCATTTATTAATTTAAAAAAAACATTGTAATTGTTGGCAAATTGGTGTGGTTTAAAAAGATTAAAACACACTGGGGATGTACTGTGATAAAAACAAAAAAGAAACAGTAACTCTGCTTCATCACACCACCCTGCTGTTTATTACTATAACAGCAGCACAACACTGAGAGAATATGCTAGAAATCTGGATTGTGAGGCTGATCCAGACAGCACTAAAATTCAAAACTGCTGAAAAAAAAAACAGTAGGCATTCTGGCAGGAGTTTTCTCAGGGATGGAGGGAAATAAATTGCAGATCTAGACAAAAATGAATTTAGAGTGACACCTGTAAAGTGTAGTATTAGCCCTAATGGTGATTGAACACAAATGACGAGATCTGGAAAGGACACACACGGTTGTCCTTCATATGCCACGAAGCTCAAGGGCGCATGACGTGACCGTTGTGTGTGCAGTAACTGCTGTGATGAAAAGGCTCTGTGAGTGACACGGTAATGATAGAAAGCAGACGGAAGAGAGTGCCTGAGATCTGGCTCTGAAACGTCCCGCGGCCTGCGCTGACCACAACAAGAGCCGGCAGAACCGCCACCACATAGGCGTGGAACTCACCCAAGTCCTTTAACTGCCATGCAGCTAACTTATACAAAGAGCTATTTAGGCTAAGCACGCTGGCAGCACATAGGAAAACCATAAACTACAGTCGTTTATGACTAGAATATGAGGAATGAGTGCAAAATTGCCTGTTTGGCTTTCACTCATCCTGTTCTTCAGAGTATCTACAGAACAGCCTTCTCTCATTACACTGATACACTCATTTCTGTTCAGCGCAAGACTTTCAGAGCCTCGAGATCCGAAACAGATCTTTACTGTCACAGAAGGAACATTTATCAGCTCCTGATGAAAATGTTTGGATTTAGACCGAAGCCACAAGAGGAGCAAGAGACGAGCGCAACATAATCTCAGTGCTGCTAGAGTTTCCCAGGACGAGTAGGAGCTGAGCCGTCATGGCAGCACACGTACACAAAATAAGACGAATTTTAAATTATTCATAAACTGTTTGACAATAAACCATTTTTATGTGTTGCAAATTTTATATATAATGTCACATGACAATAACGCCAAGGTACGATACTTATAAATAAATGTAAAAATCTGTCATCTGCAAACAATAAAATGAAGAAAAGGAGATGAAGGCGAGAGAAAGGGGTATTTGAAAAAATTACAAAAATAAAAAAAGCCTGCATGATAACAGCTAAAAATGATAAGTCATTATTTTGCTCAAAATTGCAATTTTTTTTAGCTATTATTTTTATAATTGCACTTAATTATGAATTCCTTTACATATTATTTTAACTGGAAGATTTTTATAAGACTGTTCCTTAGTCACATGCTTAAAATAGTATAATCAGTGACGGGGTGGTGTGATGAAGTGATGGTGGGTGTGAGAGAGTTACTGTTATTTTCCTAACAGCACATCCCAAAAGTGTTTTATTCCTCTTATATGACATTGAGTTTCCAAAGATTACAATTTCCATTTATTACAGAATGACACTTTTATCCATTTGTAGTTACATTTAACATTGTGGAATAATGTCCACGAATAAATTCAGTTCCTGTTCTTATACATCGATCGTTCCCTCACCAGCCTCTCTTTTTTTTCCTCACTTGAAATTCATTAGACAAGAAATGCAGCTTGTATAAAATATAAGGTATTAGAACATGTGAGCCGAATAACAGGCTTCAGCTAAGCTCTCCAATACGGCTGCTGATTATTTTTAACCAAGTCATCACAATTAAAACACAAATTATTATGGGAGTAAATTCCGTGGAAGATGAAGGCTATTCGTCCCTAAATACATCAAAAATACAACCGCAGACAGTTTAGCAGATTGGAGCCACACAGGCAAGACCATAAAACTCCCATGGACACATCACAGACATGACACAATGAGCTTAATATTTAGTTTATAGGCTGTAATAAAGCGCGAGAGTGAAGGAGCGGGCATTTACGTCCAACACCTTGCTCACGTATGACTCACAATGCAATGATGCACAATCACTGAATAACGGCACACTTTTACAACACAATCGCACTCACTGAGCAACAGCCATGACGTGGAGTTAATCCCTGAGGTGGGGTGTAAAAGTCACAATCGCTCTTTTACTGTTAGTATGACACTATCCAAGATTCAAGAGCTATGTCATATGTACAAGCTTCCTTGTCCAGTGAAATGTTCATGCATGCTGCAGTAGAAAAAATAATAACAAATAACAAAGCATAAATAATCACAAATAAAATAACAACGTTTAAACAGTTGTACAGTGCAGATGAGAAGAAGACAGAAATATCCGTGCTATCCGTCAGGAGTGAACAGAAATGTCTGCCACGTTGGGCGCCATCTTGGAACTTTTCCATATTAAAATATAACATATACAATTATTCACAATTAACTGAACGATAAAAAATTTTTTAACATGCCTGAGCTAGGGATGTAACCGAATTCAAACCTGTTATTATGAACAGATAATGTGCTCTAAACAAATACAGACACAGACACGAATAAGATGCACACTACTGTTTTTTGGTTGTTAGGTTTTTGTTTTTGTTTTTTTTAAAGAAAGCTTTACAGGTCACCTGGTTGAGGATAGAGATGTGCATTGGGAGTGAGATCCTGAGGAACGGAACTAAAAAGTCTGATACGAAGCTCACAGGACAAATAAAGAACTGCATGCTGTATTGGATTTATAGCGTTCATTCATTCATTCATAAATTAGGCTACGAGCTTGTTTATATTTTGGGAACAAAACCAACTAAATGATTTCGCAGGCTAATTGAACATCACGGACGGAATTACTAAAACACTCCAGCGCTTCTCTCTAGTTGAGATCAGTCATGAACTGGAGTGATGTAGCTGAGGTTGAGGAACTGTCCAAGCCATGATTCACACACCATGCTCACACTGCTGACTTTTCTACTGCTGGAGTTTTCCAGAAGAAAAGAAACAGGCCACGGTTTAGGCCACGCCCACTATGGGTTTACATCACACTGCATTACACTCCTCCTCTGAATTGAAAACCATCTATTTTTACATGATAAACTTCCCCTCAGTATTAACTCCAGCTACACAGATTGGTGTTATGGATCCTCAGAAGTCTTTGTAATAAAACTGATTTGGGGGCGGGGTTATGTATGGGCTAAAGACGCTTTACGATTTAGGACCAATCGCTTCGGAGATTAAAAGGTTGCCATGGTACCTGGACCATAGAGTTTTAGCCATAGAAGCTGTGTGATAAGTCTGCTAGCTAACTTAAAGTTAGTAATTAACCAAATCATGGTTGTTAGGGTGACTCTTATGATCCATGAGAAGACAGTTAGTACAATCTATATACTCCATTAATAATGAAAAAAAAAAACAGGCAAGACGAGAAGAAAGAGGTGGAATAAGAAGAAGGAGGAGATTCAAAAGACTTTAGGTGAAACTGCTATGAGGTGTGTGTGCGTGTGTGTGTGTGTGTGTACACTGGCTGAATCGTTTCAATGACAGGGGAACATTTGGAGCCACTTTAAACGCTTCCTCACAGTCATGTGTTCCCAATTCCACAAAATAAGCTCAAATCAAAACTCTACATGTAACCCACATCTTTCCTGTTACACACACACACACACACAGAGAGCATGAAACAGGGACAGCTCAGTCAAAACAACTGCCACAGAGAATCACAGGACCAGATAAACGGCGATAACGAGCGCTAACGATAACGACTTCCCGTCCTACCATTTACACCAGAGTGTCAGCGAGAGAGTGTAACTCAAAGCCAAAGTGCTTTAACGACCAACGTGTTTCACACGTGAGGCAGCGGACAGCCAGTGCAGAGAGATGACAGTTTAAAGTGAAAACAGCTTCTCTGGCACTCAGACGCAGAGATAAAGAGGAGAAGGCAAAGCGAGAAAGAGAAGGAAAATGACCAAGCCTGAAGCTTAAGTGAGAGAAAACCCAAACAAGGTCAGATAAAAAAGAGACGTGAGAGTGTGATCACTATCCATCACCACATTTAGTCATCAAGAACTGCAGAGAAAATGAAACTAATGGTACAGAGATGGCTTTTTTTTTTAACTTAAACCACAGAGCTGCTGAATTCTCAATCCTGAAGGTCACTGCAAAATCAAATCACAGGAAATCATTGGAAATCTTAACGTCACAGCTTCACCTCCAACACTGTAGACTCCTTCCATAAATATTAAATAAACGTCTCCTTACAAAAAACTTTTTATTTCCAACCAATCAAAGTTGAGTATCCACCAGTGCTGTGGTATAAGCAAAATTAATTTCCTCTTACTGTTGTGTCTTGGGGTTAAATGCGAGTCAAGGACTGTGACCTCATCTCTTTTTAAAAAAGGTAGGCGGGGCTTATTTGATTGACATCTTGTCTGGCAGAAATACACCTTTCTGCAACCTTTCTTTCAGCTGCTCGGCTCGGATGCTTGGAGTGCGGCCTGCCTCACTTGTAAGTCGACTCGTATAAAAATAAAACGGCATTAGCTGTGCGCATGTGGTTTTTAAACGAACTCATGACAACGTGAATATGACAGCGTTCTCGATCGCACCTCTGGGTGGTCCTGGAAAACTCATCAATCCTAACGCCTCGATGGCAGCCATGTCAGCTTTTTCTCATGGCTGTCGTCTGGCGCGTGAGATGGAAGAACCAAGAAAAAAAAAAATCGAAGGTGGAGGTACGGAATGAGGGCCAAGCTCATGGCAGCTTCGGGAGTGTGCATGTCTGGATGCATGACAGAAGCATGTAGTGTGTGTGTGTGTGTGACAGCGAACACTAAGTGCTGCCATGTGTTCGGCAGGAGAAACACGCAACACAAGTCTAATAAACAAACACAGGTGTCTATGTGTGCAGCAAAACATCTTTAAACATCTATATTTTCTCGACCAAGCTCACTCAACCTTCTCCCATCTTAAAACCAGAGCCACATTATGAGGATTAATGTTCTACACCAGGGAAATTCAACTAAAATGTATAAAGTTACATCCAGTTACATCAAATTTCTTGTTCATGAAAATCCTGAACACGTGACAACACGGTGTCAACAGTTTCCCCTGAAAGCTTAACCATTAATGATTCATCTACAGTTTAAATAAAAAGTGGTTAAGTGTTTTTGTTTCACACTAGCATTTCTTTGTTGATAGTGTGTGTGTGTGTTTGTGTGTGTGTGTGTGTGTGTGTGTGTGTGAGAGAGTAAGTGAGAGAGAGACAGTATGCGGGAATGCGTGAGGTCTGATAACACGATAAGATAATGAATCAGTGTTTATTAATCTGTGTGTGTGTGTGTGTGTGTTATTGTACACTTACATGGCTTCCGAGAGACCTTCTGAGGCTGGGGGTTGGACAACTGCTGTCGGAGAGCAAACCTCCTAACAGACGACAAGGAGAGACAGAGAGACTGATATTTAACAAAAAAAAAAGAAAAGAGTGTAATCTTTGATATGGTGAGGTTTTCTGGAAGGAGTCTCCAGTGTCAGCGCTTTGTAACAGTCAGAGGGAAAGCTGTAACTTATAAGTTGTGGATTCTCTGTAACATGATAACGTGTTTTTTTCTCATATTAACTTAAAGAGAGTGAAAAAAAGAGGCTGGTGAGGGAATAACTGTTTATAGCTGCTATAGCATAAGAGAACTTGTTCCACAACAAAAAAATGTCATTCTTCCAAAGATTCGTCCAACTGTACTCAATGGCAAAATGCTGCAGTATAAGAGGAATAAACCACTACAGGACACGCTATTATAGGAAAATAATCAACTGTGGGGTGGTACCAGTAACTCTGCTTCATCACACCACCCTGTTGTTGATTATTTTCCGATAACAGAATGACATGGAGTTTTATTCCTTACATAACATGCTTACACATCCATTACAGCCTCCAAGAAAATAAGCACAGATACAGTCTTTAAAATCCTTCACAATTTTTCTTTCTTACAAGAAGTTTCTTTTTTCGCAAGAACATTGCTAAGTAGTTGCTCGGCTTGCACACGGGATACACACACACACACACACACACACACACACGAGAGGTCCACTTTGTACAGAGCGTCACTGATGTGTGATTTTCCATGCACAGAGCATCCAAAGTGGATCAAACCAGTGCTATCATTTTCTGTCATTACTCATCCTGAGCCAGACAGCCACGGAAATCCAAAGTATTTTGGCAGAGAGGCTGAGCCCTCGCATAAGAAACAGAAAGAGAAAAAAGGGAGAGTTAGTGAGAAAGAGAGTGACAGAGAGAGAGAGAGAGAGAGAGAGAGAGAGAGAGTGAGAGAGTGCATGAGAATGACTTTGTCCTTTCATGTAGAAAATATAAACTCGTTCACCTGTCACAGAATAAAGTAATAAACATGTCACTAAGAGAAAAAAGAAAAAGTAAAGAAAAGAAAGAACAAGAACAGGAGGGATGACAAAAAAGCAAGAAAGAAAAAAAGTAAGATAAAGGGGAATAAGCAAAAAGGAAAGGAAAGAAACGAATAAAGAAGAAAGAAAGCAAGAAAGAAAATAGACAGAAGCAAGTAATAAATGGAGAAGTATGAAAAAAGGGATTAAAAATACAAGAAAGAAAGGGAATGAAAGGAGGAGAGAAAAAGAAGGATGAAGGGGAAAGGTAAAAAAGAAGGGAAACAAGGGAAAAAAGGCAAGAAATAATAAATAAAAGGGAAATAACAGAAGGAAAACAGGCAAAAGGAAAGAAAAGAAAATGAAGAGAATGAATAAAAAGTAAAGGACTTATGAAATAAGTGAAAGAAAGACTAGAAGGGGGGGAGGAATGAAAGAAAGGAAGGTATAAAGAGCAGGAAAGTCATACCCTCTCTGCCTGAAAGGGTGCCCTACTCCCTACATACTCCAAAGTGCACTACATAGTGAACACAGTGCGGTTTGTGGACACTGCATCGAGTAGTGAGTGAAACACAGAGAGAGAGAGAGAGAGAGAGAGAGAGAGAGAGAGAGATTTCATGGATGGACAGATATACACTCACCTCTCCTGGAAGTGTTTGGAGGGGATGAGTCCGGCGCGAGGGTTGGCTCCGCCCTCGATTTTGGCCTGCCACCATGTGGCATCCTCCTGAGACATGACCCGCAGCACATCGCCCTTCTTAAAGGCCATACCTGCCTCCTTACAGGGAATCGCCTTGTCCTCCTCCGGGTCGTAATCAAACAGAGCCTTCACGTACATCTAAATACACACAGAAAAAGAGAGAGAGAGAAAGAGAAAGAGAGAGAGAGAGAGAGAGAATCAGATTATCGAGTTTAGCATTATCATTAGCAGTGATAGTGTGTATCCAGGTGTGTTCATTGTGGTGCTGTTGAGTTACCTTGTGCTCATTGGCTGGACCTTCTGTCTCTGGACCCGGTACAACTTTAAATGTAATGGCACCCTCGGACTGGGACTGCAGATCAACCAAAAAGCATTCTCTCACCATCCATATCATTAACCCATAATCAATTCAGCTCACACATACACACACATTACTCTTTCTCACACACCAGAATCTGAATGATGTCGTCTGGTTTCTTGCCCTCCACTGGGATGCCATTGACCTCCTTCAGCTCGTCTCCCACGTGGATCAGCCCTGTGGAGGAGAAGGCAAAATGGGTCAAAATATTTTTTAAAAAATACAGAGAAAAGAGAGAGATTTGAACACATTATACAGTGTGTAAACATTTAAACACTATATAAACATGTCAGAATTTGGTCCACTGCTCTAATATTCAGCTTTTGGTAAAGTATGGCAAGATCAGAAGGATTATGTCTTTTCTACTCGTGAATTCTTATCTGCAGTTCTTTCCTGTGAATTCTCCTACTGCCCTAAGAACGGACAGGGTAAGAAAGTCTCTCTTCCAGTGGGGATTTGGTGATTTGGTGACAAAATGTAAGAAATGTTCCAGCTGTTGATTTGGTGACAAAATGTAAGAAATGTTCAACAACAACCTTTTTTCTATGACAAAAACAAAATGATAACTAATCAAAAGATGAAGGCGACTGCATAAAGGCTATTCGTCAAAGGCAACAGGGTGATGGAGACTGGGCAAAGAAGACTTAGGCAATGATCAAAGGCAAGTGGGCAAAGGAGACCAGTGGAGAAGAGTGGGCGGAGGAGACCTGGTGGGGGAGACCCCAAATGGAGACTGGGCAAAGGAAAGGGGAGAAAGAAGACTGGGCAGAAAAGAGTGAGCAGAAGAGACTGAGCAGAGGAATCTGGACAAATGCCAAGAAGACTGGACAAAGATGAGGAAGACTGGACAAAGATGAGGAAGACTGGACAAAGGCAACTGGGCAAAAGAGACTGGACCAAGGACACTGGGCAGGGGCAAAGAGGTAGAGGTGACTGGACCAAGGAGATTGGACCTGGGAGAAAGTGACTGGGAGAAGGGGACTGGGCGAAGGTGACACTCACATCGGACGGAGTAAAAAAAAGAAAAGGGACAAAGCCGACTGTAGAAAGGGCAACAGGATTTTGGTGACTGGTCATGGAGACTGGGCAGAGCCTACTGGACCAAGGAGACTACGCCAAGGAGACTGTACAGGGGAGCCTGGACCAAGACAAGTGGGCAAAGACGTATGGACCAAGGAGACTGAACCAAAGAGACTGTACAACTGCACCTGGATGAAGGGTGACTGGGTAAAAGGTCACTGGGAGAAGACAAAGTGGGAGAATGCGAACTGGGAGAAGGCGAACTGGGAGAAGACAAAGTGGGAGAATGCGAACTGGGAGAATGCGAACTGGGAGAAGACAAAGTGGGAGAATGCGAACTGGGAGAAGGCGAACTGGGAGAA
>CM040465.1:23530161-23551411 GCA_022758105.1 Pangasianodon gigas
GTTCTGTTGTAAGGTTATCTAACCACTGCCCTCCAGTGAAAAACAAGCGACTGGTTGATGAAGTCAGTCTGAGCAAGTATAACTCACCACTTCTGTCTGCTGCTCCTCCCTTCATGATGCGAGCGATGGTGATGGCTCCGGTTTTTTCGTCTTTTTTAATGGTGGCCCCCTGTTCAAACACATAGTGCCATGAATAAAACATGTGAAATAATGAAATAGTCAATTAACAATCAATCATTCCTATGCAAAACTGCCATCTGTCTCACACATCCCCTTTAGGCCACATATTTTAATTCTATACATATTTGAGATGTACATACTTTTAAAAATCAGTAAGATTAGGGTACAGAAATCAGGGTTGCCAGACTGCCAACTGTTTCTAAACCAATCACAGTTTAAAACAGACTTCTGCCATTCTTAAACTGTGGTTAAATTACATCTAAACTACATTTTATGTCGATTCATATTATATAACATCACTGTTGAATTCTCAAATCTGATTGGTCAGAAGGTGTTAATGAATTTTTCTATAACAACAGCTGAGAACAGGAACTCTCAGATGTCCCACAACATGTTGGGGCATGCTGTTATAGGAAAATAATCTGCACAGTGGTGGAAACTGCGACTCCGCTTCATCACCTCACCGTGTTGATTATTTTACTCTAACAGCATGTCCCAAAGTGTTTTACTCCTTACATAAATACGAGACAAACAAAGTACAAACACTGCTCATCTAGATGGAGGAGCTTATCATCTTTCTTTCTGTCGTTCTTCAATATGTCAACATCACCAAATCTGTTTTTTCTTAAAGGATCCATGACATGGGATGTGGTTGGGTTGCTATGGTCACAAACAGCTGTGTGTGTGCGTGAATTCGTGAGCCAGTCATATAGAGGATGAGTGCAATTCAATAGCAGGTTTCTGATTAAAACAATATTGTCTGAATTGCATCCACACACACACACACGCACACACACTCAGGGTTTCTGCACTGTATCACTAGCCAGCTGACATCACTGTTTTTGGTGCGCTGCCTCTAATGATTTTGTAATGTCATTTTGATGAGGATAAGTGCATTTCCTCAAGGTCCTTCGCTAGGAGTTAAACGCTGCCTCTCTGATCGAACGCGCAGCCTGCTTGATGTCTCTGAACGGTTCGTCCTAATCAAATAAATGGGCCAATTAGGTGACCCGGGGTCCTTGGTGGAAGGAGTGTGATTGGTTGGTAGCCTCGAGAGGTGACAGGACCGTCAGCCGGCATCAGTGAGGTCATCATTAAAGAGAGATGAAGAAAAGCAGAGCGAGTGCAAGAGAACAAAAATGGAAGGAAAAAACAAACAGGTTTGCTGACTGTTAAGGAGATCTTTTTTTTTTAGGATGATGGAATAGAAGAAATAAATATTAAAAGCACCTGAATGCACTTTATTTTTATTTAAAATAACACTTTAGAATAATAAATTGCATGTGTTTCTTTTTTTTTTTCAGAAAACAGCTAAAAATGGCTGTAAAATTAATTTCTACACATTTGCCCTTGGTAAAAATAGCAGGGTCTGTGTGTGTATACATGAACTGAAGAGTTAAAACAATTCAGAGAGTTAATGTTACTAACAGAGATGGCACGAAACCATTTTCCCCAAAACCCTACTAAACTGATTATAGGAAACTGAAGCACTTAAACATAATCCAGGAAAAAATACACACCTAAAAACACGACTAACCAAAACCACATCTTTCACATACAGTGCAAATGTAATAAAAGCAATAAAAGTATAAAGCATAATAAAATAAATCCTAACAAAAATACAATCAAGTCTCTATATATAAACATTTACAGTTCCAGAAAAACCTTTTCCATCCGTTTGTTTCAGGAGTGGATTAAGTTCATGATTTTTTTCCTCCAGTATACAGTTCACTGGTTTTTGAGCTTTTTTTTAAATTATTTTTTTATTATGCTGTTATCAACCCAATATATCGACCCTGTATAACTGTTTTCTGTAGAGAGGAAGCTCAACCCTGAAAAAGCCAGCACTTTAAATAAAGTGTAATATATAACTAAACATTTCCAATCCATTTCTAATAACATAAAGTTTGAAATGTCAGCAGGATGGAGTTTCCCTCTGTGTCCTCATCTTACTGTTGATCAAGTGAGCCGCAGCCTCTAAACACATCTATCATTGTAGTATAATCACTACACTCACACACACACACACACAAATACTGTGGCAAAGAGTCAGATAAACCACTTCACACAAATTCAAATAAACAGAGGAAAACTGTAGAGACGGGACAAATAAACCTCCCAAACTGCGACACTGGCACATGCTAATGCCAGGCGGGATAGTGAGGGTCACGTCAGCCCCTGACTGATTTTATGATGAAGTAAAGGAAACCTGTAACCTTTTAAGGGAAACTCGAAATACTACTACCACTGCTACTACTACTACTACTAATAATAATAATCATAATAATATTTGTGTATTTTTTTCCATAATAGATCTCTCACTGAAATGCACACCTCAAGGTGCTACCACAACAATCTAAAGAGCATTTTAAAAACAAATTTAAACGTTAAACGCTTTCCTGAATAAAAACTCTCTATGCCAGTTTTAGCAAACATAAAAATTGTCCTTTACAATTCTAAACTAATTATAGCAATTTAAAGGAGAAAGAAAGTAAAAGATAATGATTGATAATGATTAAGAAATCATTTAAGCAATTATGTCATATTAAATCCTAAAATTGAATGATTGACAGTTAAGGAAATAAGAGATCTTGTTTAAATCATTATTCCTAAACAAGTGATTACTGGACTTAGCCTGAGAAATAAAGCTAACATCTCACACCTAATTAAGCTAACTAAATACACACCGCTGTCTAACTGTACGCTAACGCACCTGTCATGTTTGTTTGGTTTTTAATCACAGCCAGGGGGTCGTGATTTCTTTTTAATTTGTTTCAATGGTGATCATATTTAAACACTGAAGTTACAGAGAGATGTTATAGATGTTAAAGTAATTATTAGGATATTATAAGTATATAAGTGACTGGTAACATGACTTAAATAGGTTTAACACAAATCTCAATAAAGTCAAAAGTAAAATAAAATCTGCAATTTTAATAAAATTGAGACAAATGCTGTTTATAGGATTCACAGCATTCAAATCTGAACTGTGTAACAGGTTTGGCTTCAGGAGTAAAAGGATCTGTAGTAAATAAAAAAGATGGCAAACATTTACCAAACGTGTCTAATATTTGAATAAAATAAATCTCAGACGCAATAAGAGGGTCTGATTTTTATTTTTACGCTGGCTGCAAAAAAAGTTGGAGAACTGCATCTGCTCTGTAAAATACAGCTCTCAAATCTATAAGGTATAAGCGTTGATTTTGGTGGAAGTTAAGTGCAGTATTAAAACTCAGAAATGAAACATATACAACCCCTTTAATTTAGTGTTCATTCCAACGCCACACTTCTGAACCATCTCCATGATTAACAGCGAATAGGACATGAGCAGAACTCACAACTCACCTCACCGCACCTTTAATCTGTTAACAAGTTTATGAGCGTGTTGAGTGCACTCAAGGCCGAGCAGCGGCGTCTATTCCCTAACCGCCACGCTGCCTCAGACATGATGGATGGCCTCCAATCACAGGCACTGATGAGGGTGCTATGCTACACTACACTAGGCTAACTAACCAAAGCAGTCATACAGGGTGCCATTTAACCATCACAAACTCATACACACGCACATATATACACACTGATTCGGATGGAACTGTTTTGTGTTGGCACAAACATCGAGTCTCCGGGGGGATTGGTGGGCAGAAGAATAAATGAGAGATGTACGGAATACGAGTGGATAACTAGCAACTCCACAGAGAGAGAGAGAGAGAGAGAGAGAGAGGAAAAAAGAGAGAGCACTGAAACAGAATGGGAGCTGGAGAGAGAAGGAGAAAATGAGGCGGAATCAGAGGCCGTGGCGGCCCAAATTACTCATCAGTAAGGCGATCCGCAGCGGCCAGTTGCAGTGGTGATCAGGGCCATATGCACGCACGCCAGCACATAAATGCTTATGACTGTTATTGCAGCGGCTGCCAAAAGCAGAACGCTTAATCTGTATGGAGCACAGAGAGACGGGGAGCGTAAGCCGCCCTATCACCCCTTAACCGATGGCCTCACACACTCGAAACCCAAGCTGACATAAATTTATAAATAATCACCAGCAGATATTTCCTAAGCTGGCATTACGTACTGGTATAGGTAAAATAGCCGGAAAAAAATTAAGAAATTTTAATCCTGTCTCTACAGCAGTTATAGCCATGGGTTTACTGTGAGATTAAATGTCTTGACACTTGATGTGGAATTGAGCGCATGTGATTTGAGACTTGATGTGGAATTGAGAACAAGTGACTCAAGACTCAACGTGGACTTGAGGATACGTGGTTTTAGACTCTACAAGGCCCTGACGATAAGTGACATGTGACTCAACATGGACTTAAGAATAGTAAATAGAGACTTGACAAGGATTTCAGGATAAGTGACTCGAGGGTAACTAACTTGAGACTCAATGTTGAATCAGGTTAAGTAATGAGACTTGATGTGGGCTTGAGAATAAGTGACTTGAGACTTGATATAGACTTGAGGGCAAGTGACTTGAGACTCAGCATGGGCTTGAGAATAGTAACCTGAGGGTATTGACTTGAGAATAATATGAGGATAACTAACATGAGACTCTATCTGGAGTGGAGGTTAAGTAACAAGACTTGATATGGACATGAGAATCAGTCACTTGAGACTCGATGTGGACTTGAGAATAAGTGACTTGAGACTCAACATGAACTTAAGGATAAGTAAAGTGAGACTTGACATGGATTTGAGGATTACTAATTTGAGACTTGATGTGGTTTTGAGGTTAAGTAACGAGACTCAACATGGACTTGAAGGTGAGTGACTTAAGATTCGACGTGGATTTGAGATTAAGTAATTTGAGTTTGGACATGGCTCTGAGAATAACTGACTTGAAACACAATGTGTACTTTTTGGGGTTATGGAGAGAAGCACTTCACACTTCCATAGTGTCACATAAAGGACAACAAAAGGCGAGCACAGTTGCAACGATAAAAAAATATCTACTCATTCGTTTGTAGTGTCCTCAGTTACTTCGGATAAATCAGTGCTCATAATACTACCCCACACACACACACACACACACACACACACACACACACACACACACGCTTGCTTTATCCCTTTAGTCCGATGGCTTCATCATTAACAGGCATTACGTTAAATAAAAGAAAACTGCTTGTCATGAAACTGAAGTGCTGAAACTGAGAATGAGCCTTAAACAGATGAGAATGAATGGGAATGAGAGGAAGAAGGAAGCAGAGGTCTGGGATAAAACGCTCTATTTCATCTCTCATGTCTCCTGTAATACAGCCTATAAGGCCAGACACCCTCATTATGCACTCACTGTGAAAACATACTTAACAGTGTTTCCTCCGAGCCACAGACGGGTCTGCGAGTATGTCTGTCCGTGTGTCCTCTGCATGAACTGTAACATATGTTGTGGAATTGCGTATGGTGCGAGTGCCTGTTCCTTTATACTGTCAGCTTATACTGTGTAGCATGAGTGTGTGTGTGTGTGTGTGTGTGTGTGTGTGTGAGTGAATAAATTATCAGCAGTTTCACCAAAAAGGCCCATCTGTAGTATAGCTGCCTTTAAGTGTTTGTTAAGTCTGTTTTCATTGCAATTATCCGACCAAGAAAACAGCACTTTCACATGTCAGCTCCTATTCCTGTAACGACATCGGGAACCGCCTTCACAGGACAACCACACACTTCATTACACAAAGAGCTCAGTGTATAGGCATGTGGGCGTGTGTGTGTACTCCAGTACCACCTAAATTGCCTGTAACGTTATACAGGAAAACACGGAAGCGCAGAAATGAGGAGAGCTGGGAATTCCAGGTCGGGAGGAAGAAGGAAGGAATAATCAGGAAATGATGGCGAGATCAGAGCCTTTCATTTACGTGATCGATGACATTTAAAACGTCCAACCAAGCAGACTATCATAATTTTCATGTCATTCACCAAATTGCGTAACAGGCAAGTCATGAAAACTGTGGATTAACTTGGATTTAAATCTATAACTTGAGCTTTTGAGGCATACGAGACCTTACGTAGACCCTTAAAGACTTTGACATAGGCATATGCCTTTTTTAATGATGGCAAAAAAGCTTACGATTTGGTGTGCATGGGCGTCTGTCAGTTATAAAAATGTGCCCCCCCTTCTCAGTAAAAAGAACAATAATTTTACATCACAAGTGGAGGGAGCAGTAGTTCCCAAGATAAAACAGTGGTTTTAATGCCAAAGGAAATTCTGCAATTGAAGCACAAAAAGAAAAGGCAGTGAATTCCATCTGCTCATTTTACTAGAGCAAAACTAATTACTACTGGAAATGCTTCCACCCATACCTCAAAAAACAAACAAGGAAACATTAAAACTCCACATTTAAATGAAAACTGTGTGACTTTCAACCTTGGCTAGTTTTTAACACATACAAGAATAAACAGGAAAAAAAAAAACACTGACACGTGGTGTGAACATGGTGACTGGGACTAAAGGGTGACTTTAAACTCAGCGTGGACTGGAGGATAAGTGACTTAAGCCTCGACTTAGAATCGAGTGACTCAAGATGACTTGAATTTGAGGAGAAGTGGCTCGAGACTCAACTTGGACTAAAGACTCGACCTGGACTGGAGGGTAAGTGACTTGAGATTTGATTTGGACTTTGAGGAGAAATGACTCGAGACATGACGTTGACTTGAGAGTAAGTGACTAGAGACTCAACTCGGACTTGAGAGTTGATTTGGACTGGAGGGAAAGGGTCTGGAGGCAACTTGGACTGGAGGGTATGTGATTTGTGATGACTTCGATGAAGGCTAAGTAACATGAGACTCAAACTTCAGGATAAGTAACTTCATACTCAGTTTGGACTAGAGTAAGTGACTTGGACTGGAGGGTAAGTGACTTGAGATTTGACTTGCACTTGAACATAAGTGACAGGAAACTCACGATTGACTGAAGGGTACTAAATGAGACTCAACTAGAGAATTAGTTTGAAGTTGAAGGTAAGTGACGAGAGTTGACTAGCAGTTAAGGGTAAATGATTGAGATGACTTGTACTTGAGGTTATGACTGGAGCCTCAAGTTTGACTGAAGGATAAATGACTTGAGACTCGACTTGGACTTGGGAGCTGGTGACTTGACTGAAGGGTCAAAGGGGAACCATAGTGTCCTCTTACAGCAACATTCTCATTCAGTGGAATTGTTTTGAACTAACCTGCAGAGAGACAAGTAAATCTGAACCAGGTTTTGTGACATAAACTTTCAGGTGGTTCTGGATTTGGGGGAAACTGACTCAAGCACTCAGTGCAGGTTCTCTTTGCGTGCGAGAAGGTGGATCCAGACACCTGAGTGGAGCTGTCAGACTAATGATATGTCCACATTCAGTTGAGGGCTCTATCTCAGAAAAACACTAACACGTGTGCTGCTGTCTCTCGCTGTAATCTAATTTGTTCCTCCATCCATTTCAGAAGATGATGTGTGCTCAAAAGCTTGTGGATTTCTTTTAAAAATATGGTATGGTAAAAAATAGCTATTCAAATTCAATTCAAAAGAACAATTTAAGCAGAATTGCTGCACTGCAGGATCTATAACCTAAACGTAAGGCCAGCTTTAAGAGCGAGGTTTGATTTCACACTAATTTGAAACCCACATGACATACAACCCACGTACAACTACGACCTTTCAATTCCCATGTCAAACTATTATGAACCTATTACACGGCATTCAATCTATTAGCCAACACATCATGTATTAAAGTGTGGAGTTACACACGCAGTCTGTAGAAATAATCGAGAACAGCCTTTAACAAAGCTTAGTGTCATCAACAAATGGTCTCGAAGGGAAATTAGAACAATGTGAAGCATTACATTTCAGAATGTCTGAAGTCTACTCGTGGTTTCAGCATGACATTTTAGCTCAAAACCACAATTTTTTTTCTGAAGTCATAATTCTTGTTCTGGCTGTCGTGTCTCCTTTGAAACTTGGTCGGCGAACACTGCACGGATTTCACCTGAATCGGGAATGTCAGCTGCCAAAGGAACTCGATGCTCTGCGACATTATACATAATTGGTTGATGAGGTTTTAACGTACTGTTATTGGGAAACTTAAGAAGAGGTGACCTGAAGGCAAGGTCCTGTGCAGAATATGACACCAGTACATGAAATTAAATTGGAATTAAGGAACCACATGGATTCCTTTAAAACAGCTTAACTTTAAAATACAGATAATAAGCGAGTTTAATAATGTGCTGCAATTATAGCAGGGCAACTTTTCTGTTGACACGGTGAAGTTTTCCATAAGGTGATCTTTATTTAGCATTTATGGAAGGAGTCTCCAGTGTCGGTGCTGTGTAAAGCTGTAACTTTACATTTTCCGACATCTTTGAGACTTTAAGGGCTTTATAGTTTCTCAGTAACAAGTCCATGTGTATGAACTGTTACTATGGAAACGATAACGTATTAGAACGAGCGCATTAATATAAACCTGTGATTTGTAGCTACGCTACTGTCAGAGCTGCTATTATAGAGAATTAATCAACACCTTCTGACCAATCACAATCCAGAACTCAGCAGTGCTTTTATGTAATGCATTAGTTAACACCGACGTTCATTATTTAGTTATTAATTACTGTCTGATTATGTATTAATCGGTTTAGGGATTGTTAATGTTACTTATTCCAGTAATTATGTTTCATAAGGAAACCCTAAAGCCTTACTCATTACACTAATTATTCATTCAGATTTGATTCATTATTTAGCGATCGAGTTTATTTCAAAATACCAAGGCTTTACATAGCAGAAACTAGAAAATATTTCCGCACCAATATTTACAGCAGACAACCAGACAGCTCCTTCCAAATTTAACCATGATGTCTGCATACCTTTTGTATGGGCAGCTGGGCTGTGTTTTTAAAATAAAAACATGATTTCTGGAAGATGGGCTTCATTCACAATGCACACAACCCAAACAGCAAATATTCCCATGTGGCATTTATATAACGAATAGTCTGCTCATATGATCATTACACGGCAGGCTGGCGAATGATGAGCGCTTGGAAAGTACTGTACAGAGACGGTGCACCAGCAGGATATTAATGATTACAGCTCAGCACTAGGGCCGGGGGTTATGATGATATGTAAAAAATAAAACACAACAGTGTGAGCTGTTATAGGAAACTAATCAGTAAAGGATCTGAAGAAGTTCTCCAATAACAGCAAGTGTTTTATTTCTATTATACTACACCAATTTGTGAACGACTGTGATTTTTAATTACTTAAGAAACAATGTCTTCCTTTTAACATTTGCAGTTACATTTAATGCTGTGGAACATCAATGAGACGAGTTAGTTCCTGTTCTCACTTACATTATAGCAGCTATAAACAGTCGTTCCCTCACCAGCCTCTCTTTTCTCGCTCTCTTTTAAGTTAATAAGACAAATGTTACCAAGAAATGACAAAGTTCTCTATGCTGAAGATATGAGAAAGTACTGACACTGGAGACCCCTTCCAAAAAAGTTAAATAACGTCTCCTCACAGAAAAACTTCATCATATGAGAGATTACACAGTTTTTTAAGACGTTATGTTTACGTTTATGCCGTACACGTCCCTGTGAATGCACCGTTACTATAGAAACAATGACGTTAAACCTATCGATATAAACCTATCGCTTTGAATTACAGCCAATTAAATTACTTTCTGACCAATCAGATTCAAGAATTCCACAGCACTATGACATAAAATATGAATCTTGCAATATAAAAACATTTATAAATATTATTAGTATTCTCAGATGTCAGTGTTTGTAAAACCTCTTTGTTACTTAATGTTCGAAGTAACAGACTAGACATTAAAAACTACTTTTGTACCAATTGCCTCATTTTCTCTTTGATTCTTTTTCAGATAGTATAATTTTTTTAATGCTGGATAAATGCTGGATCTCTGAGCCTACAGTAGCACTAGTTGGCACTTTATTAGCTAAATCTCTGCTTATATTCTAGTTACAGAGTGCGTAACGTGTATCATGATGATGTTTACAATAGCAATAAGCCACTCAAGGGTGCATGTAACAGTGATTTAATCATGGGTAATTCTGCTCGTAAGCATGATGCGAAGCGAAGTAAATCCCTCTTACACGTGATAAAATCATAGCAACACACGCCCTCAAATGGATTATTGCTTTTGTATAAACTGCAACAAAAATACTAAGAAAAAATCCAGTGTGCAGTAAATAATTCGCAATGAACAATTCTTTAGCCATGCAATGTAGTCTGTTAACAGTAAGCTTTGGTTGCTAAGCAACCTGACAGGTAATGAATAAGGTACTCTATAGACATAAAAACTATAACTTTTTTTATTGTTTTAAAACCTGGAACATGAATACAGAATTTAATTATTACAACACAGCTCAGCCAATCAGATTTTAGCACCAAAACTGACCCATACTAACTCTTTTTTTTCCACCATATCGCCTCACAGATACTGCGGCACGCTGGGTGGTAAAGTGGTTCAGCCACATGCTGCATTACAGCTGCTGAACATTTCCCAAACCGGTTGCCAGACTGGTACAGTGACTAAACACCACTGACGGATTGGCGGTTACGGGCATCGGGACTAACCAGCGAGTCAGCCTGTGCACAGCACTGCGTCCTGGCATGAATCATGATTGGAGAAACATATATGCTTGTTTTTTGGATTTTTTAAAAAATGCAAGTCAGAGTCAGTCATTGTGAAACCAGATTTGATTTTGATTGTGAATTGGTTCAGACTGTGGAGAGATGCATTACAGGACAAGGGTGGGAAGATGCAGCATTCTTTCTTTCTTTCTTTCTTTCTTTTGGAGGCTGTAGAAAAAAGATTTCACCAGTGGCACTGCATTTCTTTGAAAGTAGCAGCTACTAAATTTGGATCCAACAACTACTAAATAGGATTAAAAGATTTAAAATCCAGTATTTTTTTTATGTGGATCCATACTGATACTGGTCCATTGGTGCACCATTCATATTTATATTCTACAGAGGAGTTTTTGCGGTTTCTCTCTAACATGACAAGCTGCATTTTTGTATGTCTTTAAGACAGAGAAAAAAAGAGAAGCTGGTGAGGGAGCGTCTGTTTAAAGCTGCTATAACAGCTATAAGTCAGAACAGGAACTAACTTGTTTTGCATCTATAAACAAATAAAAAGTATGACATGCCTTCTTTAATAAATAAAAAATGGTAATGTTTGCCAAACTGCTGTGGTAAAAAAGGAATAAAACTTTGAGACGTGCTTCAAGGTGGTGACAGTAACTCCGCTTCATCACACCACCCCGAAGTTGATTAGTTTCCTATAACAGCACAACGCTGAGTGTTTTATTCTTTATTATTCAAATTCTTGGTTCTTGGTATTTTGCTTTGCACACATGCTTTACAGACAGACATTTCAGTGTGCTTTCTGCCCAGAATAATGAGCCAGTAATCTGAAATCGGTTAATACCTAAATTTAGAGGGCTGTAAATGAAAGGGTTTCCGTAAAAACACACACACACACACACTTTCACTTCCATAGTAATCCTCAGTAACTTTATCTACAACAACACATTCTTTTAATTAGAACCTGCATCTATTGCTGCCCAGCGTGTGTGTGTGTGTGTGTGTGTGTGTGTGTGCGCGCACTATACAAAAGCCAATTATTCTAGTCTTGTCATAATAGATCAGAGAGCTAATGTTACCGGGGAAATTGTGTGTGTGTGTGTGTGTGTGTGTGTGTGTGTGTGTGTGTTTGGGTTAAATCCCAAAAGTCCTGAGGCCTGAACCCGGTCGTCTTTTCTTCATTACGCTAAAATATGATGTCATGGTCGGAAAAATGATAGCAATTAATCAGTGCTACTGAATCTGATCCACTCGACTGGTCACAATCACAGACACACACACGCGTGCACACACAGGAACCAGCCTGAGTGAGTGAGTGTGTGTGTGTGTGAGAGAGAGAGAGAGAGAGAGAGAGAGAGAGAGGAAAGCAGGAGAGAAACAGAAGGAAGAGAGGTTGAAGGAAAATTAGAGCGAGTTAAACTGTACAGGTCTCGTGTTTTGATGGCCGTCTCCAGTCTGATTGTATGAAATTGTAAGTTTAAGGTTCACGTCATATTTCATTCGGATTGAAACGCTGCCGAACTCGGAACAGCCGTGCGGATAGCAGTACGGAACGCCTGGCTGCCCTCAAGGACTGCGCTGTAAGAGCAGAAACACACAGCGTCACTGTGCAGAACAGCAAACAGACAAAATCAAAAATAAAAATTTAATAAAAACATAAGCAGGGTTCTGTAATCGAGTTCACGATCTTAAAGCCGCAGATGTTTGTAGCTGAACTTTGACCATCGCAAACGAATTCCTTTCCATCCTACATGTCAAAAGTGGAAACACACACACACTCACACAATGACAAACATCAAGACACTTCAAATACAGGGCGTAAAAAGGCGGTAATTACTATTTCACTGTAATTCAAAAGTCATTATGGTTTGTCCGAGCGTGAGGTAACATCGGCCGAGCGCTAAAATGGGAACGGGAAGACATTCCGGAGACAAAACCGGCAAAAGTAGCCATTACTGCGAAATCCCACAAGGTATCTGCGCCCCCCTTCCTCCTCCTCCTCCTCTTCCCCCTCCGTTAGGCGTTTCCTCCGGCCTGGAGCCAGACAGAGGTCACAGCCGAGACCACAGTGTGCCAGACAGAGACGGATCCAAAAAAACAGGAGAGATGAAAAATAAGGGCGTGGCCTGTGAAGCCCGGAGAGGAAACGCCGGCCAATAATCACACGGAGGAATGATTCATGAGCGTGAAAGCGAGGTAGAAAGAGAGTAAACACAGCAGTCCACGGGGAGGGAGCTGACCACATGTCATACTGTCACACACACATACACGCTTGCCCTCACTGCCCTGTCCACATGCACTGTGTGTGTGTGTGTGTGTGTGTGAGACAGTATGACATGTGGTCAGCTCCTTCCCTGTGTACTGCTGTGTTTACTCTCTTTCTCCCTCACTTTCACGCTCATGAATCATTCCTCTGTGTGATTATTGGGCTTTTTAAGACAAATTTACTCCATTTATGACTTTCTGCTAATCGTGGAATGTGAGGTAAACTGGTGCACCATGCGCGTGTGTGTGTGTTGTGTGATAAATCAGAGCCTTTTCCTGATAAATGAATCTCTGTCTGAAAGGATTAGTCTCACTGTTTCATTACAGTCCTCTCTGCCAATCAGATATGACGCTATAATATTCCAGTAAATCAAATTTTTAAAAAATCAGTTTCTATAAAAATAAATAAAATTAAAATTATTAAAAATTTATAAAAAATGTTTAATGAAATAAATAAAATTAATTAATAAATACAATAAATATTTATTTTATTTCAAGATTTTTTTTTACTTTAATACATAAAATCAAGACAAGTTATTTTATGAGTAACCGGTTTTTTTTTTCTTCTTTTTTTTTCGTTTTTTCCAGACGACGGTGGCGGTGAATCCGACCGGATCCCCAGAGAAAGAAAAACCGACAGAAGATAATGAAGTTCTCAGTTGTCTTCAATATTTCATGCATGCCAAGCAGGAGAAATGGATAAGCGAAGAAAAAGAAAAATTAAGTAAAGGAAAGACGAAATTTTGAGGTTCATTATTCAGCCTCTTTAACGATGATGTGTGTCAGGTGCTGCTGGAAACGTTTTCTTTTCCTCTCTCCTCCTCGGCGTTTCCTCTCATTTCCATGATAAAAACGCATTCCGGTCGACGTGCCACGGATAAAAAATGAGCAACAGACGGAGTAAGGCTGGAGAAAAATGATGCAGGATCGAGACAACAGAAAGATAGAAATAAAAAGAAAAAAGAGAAAGGTGTTAAGGTGGAAAGCAGAGCCACCATCAACACAAACTCAGGTTTTGGATCGTTTAAAAAACGCCGAATTGAACAGACTTGACTCGGAGTGTGTGAAATTTCATCTCTATTAACACTATTAATAACATTCCACCATCCTTTCATCATACCATGAAGCTACTTTCCACCCTGAAAAAGCGCACTTTTATAAAGAAAAATAACCGTAATCACACATCTGATCCTTCTATTAAAATATTATTTATTATTAAACCACAGCGCTGTTGAGTTCTGGATCCTGATTGGTCAACAGCTACAAATTACACGTTTATATTAATGCACTCATTCTAATACGTTATCTATCGTTTCTATAGTAACAGCTCATTCATGGTGGACACTGCACATAAACGGATTCAAAAATGCGTGTAATTGTTGCTATGGCAACATTTTCTGTCATTTATATAACATTTATGGAAGGAGTCTCCAGTGTCAGAGGTAAAGCTGTAACTTTAAGTTTCCCGACATCTTAAGGACAGAAGTGTTTACGCTTCTGCGAAAGGCTGGTGATGTAACGACTGTTATCTGTAACTATAAATGGATAAAAAGTATGACGTGTCATTTTTTGAGTTAATAAAAAATTGTAAAAGTTGGCAAATCACTGCGGCGTAAACGGAATAAAACACTTCAAAGCATGCTGTTATTGGAAAAGAATCAACATCAGGGTGGTAACAGTAAGTCCGCTTCATCACACCACCCTGTCGTTGATTATTTTCCTGTAACAGCATGACACAGAGTTTTATTCCTTACTTAACAGCAGCTCTGGTGCTCGTTCATAGTGTATGTGAATGGGGGGGAAAAAAATGTTTGTAATCGTTGATATGGTGGCGCTTTCTTACAGTAAGGAGGTGTTTATTTAACATTTATGGAAGGAGTCTCCAGTGTCAGCACTTTTAACAGTCAGAGCTAAAGCTGTAACTTTAATTGAAACTGTTTAAGTGAACAGAAACACTCACTGCAGGTGGAGAAAAAAAACGCAGATTCTGTCAGAAAACGTTAATACAAATTCTTGTCTTTGTGTGTGTGCGTGTGTGTGTGATGCTAATTTTCCTTAAGAAAAAAAAAAAAAAAAAACATTAGAAAGATAATCTGCTTTCAGAGTTGTTCAGTTAATATCTGCTCATTAGCGCATCACTGGATGACAGACTGCGCACAATAATGTCATTTTATTTTATTTTTATTTAAGGCAGTAATGTTATCATTCTCACCGTGACCTGGATTCCCCTCGGAGCGCAATAACACATCTGCCCTCTTAGCAAGTGCAAACACTCAGCAGTAGCAGCAGCAGCAGCAGCAGCAGAGCGTATAACACAACAGAGTGAATAAAATATTACAGAGAAAATATTATGCGAGTGTCAGCGCAGTAACCGAGCGTTTCTGTCTGTTCGCTTTTCTCTCACTGCTGAGGGTGAAGCGGGGTTTTTACGCCTCTGCGTGGCACTGTGTGTTGGCACCGACACTTTCTGAAACATGGTGCTGCTGACGAGACACGCATGTCAGCGCTCGCTGTGTGTGTGTGTGTGTGTGTGTGTGTGTGTGTGCGTGTGGGGCTGAGAATCACACATAAGCAGAAGCACTAACACTGTTTTGAAAGTGAGGTAGAACTATAATATAATAACTGAGTGAAAGACACGCAGACTGCTTTTCTATTCCAAAGTCAATGCAGCAGAGGATTTATAAAGAGTAAAGAAATATCAGGCAGGACGTGTTCGCTGTGTGAGGTTTGCGTCTGCAGATTTACACTGGACCTATGAGGCTAACGTAGTGAGTAATAAATTCCACAAGGCCCAAACCTTATCTCTTATACACACTTGCTTCAAACAACATCATTAAATACAGACGCAATCTCGTTTATAAATGAACGATTTTCTAAAACATCAGATTCTCATCTTCTCAACACTGTAAGCCCTTGCGCCACTTTATTTTCTTTTTAATGACTTCTGACTTTTTAATGAATTTTTCAGACTTTTGGGATTCATTCTGCAACATGGCCGTCACTCTGGGAAAACCTGGCAGATGCTGCTGTGGATAAACTCTGAAACAACCAAAGAAGTTGTGTTTTTTTTACTCTGTCTATTGCTTTGGCATCTGCCTGCAAAGATCATTTTAATAAACGCATCGGGAAAACCAGTCTTCCTAAAGATGTCTAAACCCCAGGGGTGAGCAGTACATGAGTAACTGTTCTTTGTTACTATACTTAAGTATTATTTTGGTGTATTTATACTTTACTTGAGTGAAATTGAATACTTGTACTCTTATTTAGTTACACTTCCAAAAAAAAAACTTTTTTTACTTCTTACATTTTCATTTAGACCTATAAAATACTCAAATCCCGAAAACCTCTTCTTCTCTCCTCCAGCCAATGACCAGACACTAAACCGCGCCCATTCTAATGATGTGTAGCCTCCAATCACTTCAATTAAGCATTAAATCATTTCAGTTTAGCATCTAATCGCTTCAACTTTGCTAATCTGCTAGACAGTACACACTAAGGCTGCATGATAGTGAAGAAAAATGCGATATGCGATAACTTGTTAAATAATGCGATATGCGGTATGATAATGCTATAAGTGTGTAAAATCAATTTAAATTATATTTGTATATTAAAAACTGAAAATGACATAACCAACATACATGTTTCATGTTCTTCTGAGGAAAAGAAAGCATTCTCTGCGTTGCCTGAAAAGTTTAACTTTTCGTAACTTTTTGAAGTATTAAAATCATTCAGTTATCGCAAATCCTTGCGATTTGCATATCTCAATATTTACATTTGCGATATATCGATAATTTCGATATATTGTGCAGCCCTAGTACACACCCTCAAGTGACAACAGCACAGAAGATACAAGTGAAGCAGCGAACACAGACCACTGAAAAAGTCTACATTTGTGTTTAAAGGTAGATTTTACTGCATTATTGTTTAAAAAAAAAACCCTCAAGCTTGCTTCAAGCAAAAAGAAAAGTCCACAAGGTCATTTTCACGAAACAGAACTTGACCTCTGACATTAAAACACTCCTGTGCATCCATCCATCACCTACATCAGCAGAGAATGTTAATAGGAGCTCCGGCTGTACGCCGCCCTGTGTGCTGACCTCACCATGACTCCTAACACCACCATCTCATTACTGCCGACTGATCAAACCTCGTCTCTGTGGATGTGTGCTGTGTGTGTGTGTGTGCGTGAATTTGTCCAGTGATCACTCAAACACCACCTGTGCCCAGCACAGATATAAATACACTATAAATGAAATGTTTGGAATGAGGAAACCATAATTGCTGCTTTCGTCGCTGTCAGTATTAGTGAGACGTGACTGAAATGTGTTTCTGCACGTGTGAATCATAAAGACGCTGTTAAAGGGGAGGTGTGTGTGGTGAGAGGGGATCTGATTTATGTCTGCTCGCAGCAAATTGATGGTTTCCAGCCGTAATCGAGAGCGATTCAGTTACTGTAACGCACAGAGCCGCCATTCAGGCCCACGGTGGCCATCTGCTTGTGTTTTACGTTCCCCTGACACTGAGGGACAGGAGCAGGGGCAGGGGCAGGAGCAGGAGCAGGGACAGGAGCAGGGACAGGAGCAGGGACAGGAGCAGGGGCAGGGGCAGGAGCAGGGGCAGGGACAGGAGCAGGGGCAGGGACAGGAGCAGGGGCAGGGGCAGGAGCAGGGGCAAAAGCAGAGTGACACGTGAGCTGTGAGTGAGACAGAAAGGGTTAATATGACACACTTTACCTTCACGTGAGGCTTCGACAGCAGCTTCAGCAGCTCAGTGATGTCTGCACTCAGAGGCTTCGTCTGAAGCTCCTCAGACACCTGAGCCAGAGACAGAGACAGAGCCGGTTAGTGACGCAGAACAACACGTATACATACAATCCATCAGATATTATAATCAGTGAGGAGGGAAAATGGCTGCTTGTGGCTGCTACATTCCTGGACAGATTTAGTTTGTCTCTGTGTCTCTAAGTGTCCTCTCTCTCTCAGAGTCTCTCTAATGATCTGTCCTCACATTATGTCTATCTGTCTTTGTGTCCATCTCTCGCTCCCTGTCTCTCCCTTTGTGTCTGTCTCACTGTCCTTGTCTCTCTCTCCCTCTCCCCATCTCTCCCTTTCTCTTTGTGTCTGTCTCTTTCCCTGCCCTTCCCTATTCTCTCTCACTGTCTGTCTCTCTCTACACATCTCTTTAGCTTCCTGTCTCTCTCTCTCTCTCTCTCTCTCTCTCTCCCCCAACTTTCTTCCTCACTCTCCCATCTGTCTCTCTCTTTCTCACTGTCTTACCCTCTACCTCTTTAGTGCCCTGTCTTTTTCTCTGTCTCTCTAGATCCCTGTCTCTCTATCTCTCACTCTTACCCACAGTCTTTTTTGCTTTTTTTCCTTTCTTTCTTTCTCTCAACTCTCTCTTTCTCACCCTGACTCCTTGTCTTTTTCACTCCCTCTCTCTCACTGTCTCTCTCTCTTTGTGTCTTCCAAGTTGTGAAAAAGAGCAATGGAAATGTGTGTTCTTTGAAAAAACCATGACACAGAGGACGCAAGTCACACAATTCAGCACTATATCAAATTCATTCATCTTCAGTAAGCGCTTTATCCTGGTCAGGGTTGTGCTGGATCCGGAGTCTATCCTGCAAGGTGTGAGGCGGGAATACACCATGGAACACCAGTCTATCGCAGGGCACCACACACACACACACACACACACACACCTATTTTCACATTCATCTACTGGTATGTTTTTGGGAAGTGTGTTTTCTTTTTACCTGAAATTTATTGTAAGTTATTCAAAAGTTTATACTGTGACAAATCTGTCATGTGATTGCATTCTCTTATTAATCTGTCCCTCCATCTCACTCTCACTTCTCGTCTCTCACCACAGAGGGATATGAGGACAAACCGTCTCACTGCTGCTGCTGCTGGTTGGATTTCTTTACTGCCATCCTGTGGACACATACAGATCTGCGCCTCACACCGTGCTTCAGTGGACACTTCAGCTGGACACGTGCGTGAACGTGCACTTTTCTCCTGTTACTGTGTTGATTTTCACGCCTCCTGACTGAATAAGAATTGTGAAATGTGTGTGTGCGTGCGTATTTATGAAATGAGCATTAGCACGGCCCACCTGCTGTGCCGGTTCTAGACAGCATCCCGGGCCAGACGGAGGTTAAAACGTCATTTTATGTCACGCTATAAATTTCAGGTCTATTAGCGAAACTTAACACTGAAATGAGCAGCGGCGGTGAACCAGCTGCAGCGCTCAAAACAGCGTCACACAGCTCGTTCGAAAGTGATCCGGCTGCAGGAACGACAGGAGGTGACTTTAGCAACTTGGTAGCTTTGACAGACCGTGCACACACACACACACACACACACGCGCGCACACGCACACAAGCTGAGACACACACTTCTACACATATCAGATTATCCTGGTGCGGGACTGTTCGGCCCACTGAAGGAAAAGTGTAAATCTCAGGATCAGCATTTGACATGGATCCGGAACCGAGGCCAAGATTTACAGGAACACAAGATGGCCGCCTGCCCTCCATCAGCAGGAAAGAAAGAGAGAGCAGGAAACGGTAATGAATCAAAGCATCAAGTTCGGCTCTGTGTGGCTCAGAACTAAAAAACCAAACCCACGTCAGCAATCACACATGAGAAAAGAATGGTGTTTGGTTGTTTTTTTTTAATTACACAAAATGACAGATCATACCGAGAGGAGAATGAAATCCGCAAGGAGCAAAACACCTACAGATACTGGACAAAAAAGGTATTATAAATTAAAACAAATAATTTAAGACTGACTGGCATTAACTGCTTTTATTCACACCACTGCTGAATTCTGGATTGTGATTGGTCACAAGGTGTTGATTAATTTTCTACAGAAAGCAAACCTGGCCGTGCTGTCCGGGTGGGAGGGGCATACTTTCTCCCCTATCAATCACAGAGTCACTAGCCAATCGTTGGACTCCTGTATGCAGAAGAGGGTGGATAGCGCCACCTCAGAGTGTGTTACACCACCCTGTGATTCAGCATGAGCAGCAGTTGACTGGCTTCACGCGTCTTTAAGGAAGCACGTGTTAGCCTTCACCCTCCCTGCCTGGTAGCTGATTGATCAAATCGAATGGCTTGATCATGCGGAAAACATTGTCCATGCGTTTAAAGTGCACAGCAAGTGTAATATGTAATGATCTGGTCTATACTGATACACGACGCGATATACACACGGTACTGATTATTGTCTCCACATGTCTTGTGCACAGGGTGAAAAGACTCGGTGCTGTCTCAAACGTTTGGTATAAAAGACCACACAAGTGACAGCAGACGGGGACGGAGCGAGTCGGCGTGCAGGAGGTCAGTCGAGGCCTCTGGTGTCGGAGACGTGGAGGTCCACGGAGCCGGAGCGTAGCTGCTGACCTGCTCATCAGGAGCGCTGACCTGCTAATGAGCCTCACCGGGTAAAGCGTCTCTTGTGTTGATCATCCACATGTGATCACATCCAGAGTAAACTCATGATGTTTACACAGCCTTTGTGTTGTGTGTGTGCGTGTGTGTGTGAGCAGCCATGTTGATCTAGTACTCGGTTTATGTTACACTAACCACTGAGAGCTGAGCATTTTATAACACTAATGTTTTATACAGACTCTCTCTCTCTCTCACACACACACACACACGCACACACGCCTCATCACACCCTCTCATCTGCAAGCTGTCTGCTCGCCTTCTTCTCCGTCCCAGACATCCATCCATCTACTCTCTTCTTTCCTCCTCCTCATGTCTGTTTCTCTCTAATGCAAGACACACTGCAGCATGTGCAAGTGTGTGTGTGTGTGTGTTTACATTAAAGTATAAAAACATGGATGTATCCTCAAACAGATATGCGTGAGAATCTTTAATCCTGAGGAAAAAAACAGAAAATCTGTCTAATTTCAATAAAACTCACTGATAACGAAGTCTAAGGGCAGCTGCTGAAAATTTATATGACTTTTTTTTGGCAATATTGGAATACGGAAAAATGTTTCCTCTTCTCCGGGAAAACTAGTCTCATCTCTGAAAGGAGCGATCACACACGTTTGCAGCGTTATTTATAAAGACCTCTGATAAAAGAGGCCTACAGGAACATGTCGTTTACGGAGTTCAACAACAACCCTTAGACTTCTGTTATTAATGAGTTTGAGAAATGGAATTTCTCGTTTATCACCCACCCACACACACACACACACACACACACACACACACACAC
>CM040465.1:23551511-23611773 GCA_022758105.1 Pangasianodon gigas
CACACACACACACACACACACACACACACACACACACCCACCCACACACACCCACACACACAGTCTGAAAAATATTAACATTAATGTTATATGTGATAGTAAAGGAACATCTGTAAAATTCTAACTCTCAGTACATGTTGGTTTGACCATTTTGAAAGGGTGTGCAGCTGTCTCAGTTGTAAAGTTATGATTTTTGTGTTTTTTGTGAAGGAGGCACTGTTTGTCTGTGTGTGTGTGTGGGTGTGTGTGTGTGTGTGTGTGTATACTCACTCCTTGAGCAAGAGCACCAGCGCTGTCCAGTACAGGAGCAGGACACCTTTCCTCATAGTGCTGTAACTTCTCATGGATCTGACACACACACACACACACACACACACACACACACACACACACACACGCACAGAGAGAGAGAAGAACAGAGACACAAACACAGACATGGACAGAGACAAACAGACCAAGACACAGACAGACAAGGAAGAGAGAGAGACAGAATTAATAAATTATGCTGCATTATGGTAACTATGGTTATTACATTATTAAATAATGTTTGTTTTTTAAACGCTATTAGTAAAAATACCATGGAGCTTATTTAGTGACCTCACAAAATGAGCTCATACGTAGCTCCGCCCTCAAATCAGCTTTACAAAAGAAGGAGAATGTAACGTAAAGGATTTGACCCAAACGCGCAAATCTATCCAATCAGAAACATAATGAAAATTCAGGGGCATGTAAACACGACACTACCACGACTTATCATCACTAACAAACGTCAGAGTTAGCATAACCAGCAATCTCCAGCTACTGATTAACTTAACGTCCTGCTAACAGCACCACTTCTCATTCTCTCCTTGTTATTGTGTTAATATGCACAACACTAAAAGATGTTTATTGTGTGAAACGCATCTGTAATGCAGAACAGCATGGAACGTGAACGTGCTAGCAGAGGGACAAACTATTTACAAGGCGAATGAGGCTTGAGTAAGTCGTAAACCCAGACCTCCTGCAGTAGAGGGGGTACGTGAGGTCGGGTGTAGGGGTAATTTAAGGAGAAGGGCTGGATGGTCTGCTCGGAGAAAAGTGGCGTTTTGCCTGATCTCCGCCTCCAGAACAATTGTGATGTGGTGTGCGACCGTTTCTGTTAAAAAGCTTAGCCATGACTCGAGGACACGACCTCGCTCTCTTTCTGACTTTCACTGTAATGCTTAGCTTTTTTTCTGTAATGCTTTAAATTGAATTACATTAGAATCACACACACACACACACACTATGTTACAGAGGGGTGTGTGTGTGTGTGTAAACATTACAGTCAGAAACATCGACTGTATTCTGTCAAGCCTTTCTTTCTACGCTGTTGGTCAGAAGGTGTTGATTAATTTTCTATTACAGCAGCTCGGACAGTAGGTTTATATTAATGTACTCGTTCTAATACTTTATCGTTTCTATAGCAACAAATTACACAGGGACAGATTTTTTAAAAATGTTAAGAAAAACATATCACTGATATAGTGTAAATTTCCTGTAAGTCCTCATTTATTTAACATTTCTGGAAGGAGTCTCCAGTGTCAGTGTCAGATGTAAAGCTGTAACTAAGTTTTCCGAGTTGCTTACACTTTTTTTACTGTTTCTCTATAACATGACCTGTTGCTTTTTTTTTTTTAATCTTATTAACTTTAGTAAAAAAATAAGGGGAAAAAAAAAAAAGAGATGCTGGTGAGGGAATGAGTGTTTACAGCTACTATAACGTAAGTGAGAACACTGACAATATGTCCACAACATGAAAAGTAACTATAAATGGATACAAATTCTGTTGAATAATGGTGTAAAACTGCTGTGGTATAAGAGGAATAAAGCACTTTGTAACGTACTGTTACAGGAAATTAACCAACTTCAAGGTGGTAGCAGTAAATCTACTTCATCACTGATTCTTTTCCTACAGCAGCAGGTCCTGGAGTTTTATATCCCACATTTCTGTTCAGCACACACACATGTGGCGCGTAGGAGGACGAGCTGAAGGGATGAGATGGAACGTAGCTGTCGAGGCCACGTGCATTCCTCAGAAGGCCATCTGTTTCGCCGGTTGTAGTGACGCCGAGCTGCTTTAGTGCTGTACAGTTCAGGAACTTATTTACAGGTCCGGCTCTCCTCCAGCTACCTGCCTGTCCACTAAAACACCACCTGCTAGTGCGCCTTTAAAATCCATTACAGAGCTCTGATACTGAGGAGTGGAGAGGAGGAGGAGGAGGAGTGTGGAGGAGAGACACCGAGACTGAGGGAAAGTGTGAGCGTAAAGCAGGGAAATGAAATGATAACAGTGCGATTATCATAGACATGAGCTGAGCTGGGGGCGTGTCCACATCTCTGGCCAAATAAATCAGGAATAATCACTTCTTATCGTGCTGTTATAGGAAAATAATCAACGTTGGGGTGGTGTGATGAAGCGGAGTTACTGTTACCATCCTGATGCGGATTATTTTCCTACAACAGCACTTCGTCTTATACCACAGCAACTGGCCAAGGTTTTTTTATTTTTTGGTTATTAACAAATGACATGTCTGACTTTTTATCCATTTATAGTTACATTTGATGTTGTGGAACATCTCTGAAACAAGTAAGTTATAGCATAATATATATATATAAACACTTCTTCCCTCACCAGCCTTTCCTTTTTCTCTCTCGACGTTAACCGCAAAGCGTAAACTCCTCCGTCCTGAAGATGTCAGAAAACGTAAAGTTACGGCTTTACCACTGACTGTTACAAAGCACTGACACTGGAGACTCCTTCCATGTTAAATAAACGTCTCCTTACAGAAAACTTCACCAGATCAACGATGTTGATGTTTTTCTTTGTTAAATAAAAACACAATACATGGATTGTTTTATTCTTTACACAGAACACTGTTTACTGACCAGTAACGCTTTTGTGCAAATCACTAAGATGTTAAATAACTTTAAGCACATTTGTGTTTTCTTTTAATTGCTTTTAATAGTCAGAAATGAATATACTTCAGCACTGATAAATGACTGTGTATGTCCGTTATTACGCTACTGCTCTGCTTATTTTCCATCATTAATCGCAATTATGTCCACAATAATTAATCATGAGCCATAACTTTTTAAACACGGCAGTTAAACACAATTATCATTACTAATAAATACAAACTGCAATTAAGAGTCACAGAAACTGCTTTTATTACTCTGTGCACCCGAGCAGAGTCTGAGACGAAGCTCTTTTATAGTAAAAGTGAGACCTGCTGGTTGAAGTTATACCTTAAAGCAATGTTGCTTGGTGCAAATGTTCGTAAACTGAAAGATAAACAAAATTTACGCTCAAACTAAGTGGCTGCTCGTGTATTTATTCATGCTAAGCTTAATATTTGCATAAACCTGACCAAAGGGAATAAATGAACCACAGCATTAAACAGAGCTGATGTGAAAAATGACATGAAGGTCAGGGTGCAAAGGGGCGGAGCTACAATAAATCCTCGTCTGATTCATTCCCAACAGGCCAGAACCGAGTCCTCAGATGGCCAGCAGCGGTGAACACGAGCAGGGAAAGAAAAACAGCAACGAGATTCACAAAAAAAATATATAATTATTGATGATGACAAAAAAAAAAGAGAGACAGAAAGAAAAAGAAGAATGAAAGAGGAGATGCTTTGAAACACAAAAAAAGAGAAAATACACAACAATGAACCGTGACAAGAAGGTTAGCATGAAAACAACACAGAAAGAAAGATGGAGGCAAATCAAAGCAGAATAAAGGAATAAAAGCCAAGCAAAGCCATGGTGCGAGAGAGCACAGGAGAGAGCGAGAGCGAAAGAGAGAGAGAGAGAGAGAGAGAGAGAGAGAGAGCAGTCCAGACGGCGTGGGGAGGCTCAAAAGTCCTGTTTTAAATCCGTGCTCCTGAAATGACTTTCACCTCCTTTCATGTGGGTACTCGGTGTACCATGTGGAGCGGGAGTATCGGGTAACGGTGCGGCCCCGAGAGCAGAGCCGCCATCAATCAGCACCTCATCACCTCGCCTTCAGGGTACAGACTCGGAGACGGGAATTTCACGTTGAGATGTCCCGTCAAAGAGACGCATTTGCTAAACTCTGAGTGCCAGTGCAAGCGCTAAACATCCAGACTCCACATCTTTTCTGTGAGACGTCTTTGTCTGAAGAGACACTTGATAGCCGAGAGAAAAAATGATAATAAACCTTATATTTATTGCACGGTCAGCAAAAAGATAACGAAGTTCTTTATCTTTCTGCAGTCAGGTTTGCACCAAAAAAAAAAAAAAAAAAAATCTGTGGACGTGTTCATTTCCAAAAAAAAAATTACATGCAAGCGAATCATTCAAAACATTTCTTTTTGGCTTAAATATTCTAGTATCCATCTCAAGTATTTCTCCTTTGCTTGTATTTCTATCATTTCAGCTTAATCAATGATCTTGAATGATTCTGATGTGTATCAGTGATTATAAAGTAGATTTAAGGTTAAAGATCGCACTTAGTGCCTGATGTACGGCTAATATGCACTCACCGTCCACTTTATTAGGAACACCTGTACACCTGCACATTCATGCAGTTATCTAATCAGCCAATCATGTGGCAGCAGCACAATGCAAAAAATCATGCAGATACAGGACAAGAGCTTCAGGTAATGTTCACGTCAAACATCAGAATGGGGAAAAAGTGATCTCTGTGACCTTAACCATGAGTATTTCAGAAACTGCTGATCTCCTGGGATTTTCACACACAACAATCTCTAGAGTTTACTCAGAATGGTGCGAAAAACAAAAAACACGGAGTGAGCAACAGTTCTGTGGGTGGAAACACCATGTTGATAAGAGAGGTCAGAGGAAAATGGCCAGATTGGTTCGAGCTGCCATGAAGGACATAGTAACTCAAATAATCACTCTTTACAACCATGGTGAGCAGAAAAGCATCTCAGCATGCACAAAACATCAAACCTTGAGGTGGATGAGCTACAACAGTAGAAGACCACATCAGGTTCCACTCCTGTCAGCTAAGAACAGGAATCTGAGGCTCTCATGAGCACAGACTCACCAAACTGGACAGCTGAAGATTAAAAAAAATAAATAAATAAAAAATCACCTGGTCTTTTTCCAGTCTTCAACTGTCCAGTTTTGGGGAGTCCAGTGTATTGCGATAAATCGATAAATTATCATGATACTGATATTATATCGCCATATTGCCCAGCCCTACTTCCGGGTCGACTTCACACTAAAATATTCTGCAGTGTTTTTTTTTTTTTCAAAATATTTTGATTAATAAATATTTGATTTCTACTCCGAAACGATTAAAAAATGGCCAAAAAAAGAAGGGAAACAAAAAAAACCAAAAACTGATGCACCATACACAGTCCAAGAAACAAAGTATATTTAGTGGTATTTTTTGTGCAACATGTTAAATTAAAACAATAAAAATTAAAGCCATACAAATCAAAACAATAGATAATTTTACTGGTTTAATGGGGCGTGTCCAAGATGTATCCCAAGTGTGTTATACAACTCCACAAGAAGTCAACAAGAACTAGCAATCACGTAATCATACAATCACTCAAATGATTCCTTGGACCGATCCTATGGAGCGTGTGGTCCGACGTTTCTTCAGTTCCCCACTCACAACTTTAGTTCCTACCTGCAATTAGTTTCCATTTACTGCCACAAAAACGGAAGAAAAACGTGTTTTAACCTTTATCCTGTTATACGTCTCACAGATGTGTACAGAGACATTAGGAAAAAAATAAAGCTTGGAAGGAAGCAGCGGAGATCTTTTCTGCTTCTGAAGAGCACTAGCACAGTCAGCTAGCACGATGAGAACCCATTTTCACACTGATTGGTGCGTTATTTAATTTGTGTTAATAGTTAGCTAGTTTAACTAGTTAGAAGCTGTATATAGCTACTACTTTTTCCACAACAGGCCATGCCACAATCGACAACAGTAGCGGTCGCTACATGGCCACAAGAGACAAACTACAAACGACGCAAGTGCTAGTGTGAACGTAGGGTTAGAACAGATTAAACACTTAACTACTAGACTGCTGTCGAGTGTGAAATGTTTTTTTCTTTTCTCGAGTACACCCAGCACCGTGAAAAGTGTAACAGAGA
The DNA here is from genome assembly GCA_022758105.1 of Pangasianodon gigas. Taxonomy (NCBI): domain Eukaryota; kingdom Metazoa; phylum Chordata; class Actinopteri; order Siluriformes; family Pangasiidae; genus Pangasianodon; species Pangasianodon gigas. The sequence continues at coordinate 23,557,629 of CM040465.1, forward strand.
GGTTAACACACATACAGGTCAAAACCCAGAGGAGAACACACATCACAGTCGGGCTGTTTTTAGCATTTCGCATTTCTAATATCCAGTTTCACGACTCGTAAAAAGCCTGAGACACGACTGGCGTTTACTGCACATGTGGCGTTTACTGAACGTACTCATTCATCAGAATTTATAGAAGCTACCAGATTATAACCAACGGCAGAGCAGGTGGGGGAGTTCAGTGTCTGAGCGCAAGTCTGAGCGTACGAGGATGAGCAAAAGGGAGGGATCTTTTTCGGTACATCTGGATCAAGACCTTTTTTTCCACAGATGGCAGATTTCCCCAAAGGCGTAAAGCTCGAGAGGTCATATGATCCAGCAGTAATCTGTATCTGTGAGAAACACAATCCCCTTCGACGTGGGAGAAAGACGGCTAAATCAAGACCAATGTCTGCTGAAGGACCGTCAGAATATATAAGAAAGAGAAAAAGAAAGACAGTGTGTGCGCGCGTGTGTGAGTGTGTGTGTGCGCGCATGTATATATGTTGATTCTGGAGCTTTCTGAGACTAGAGAGCAAATGAAGAAGGCTTGGGTTTCTTACAGGATTTATTTTGGATGCAGGCTGCTGCTTTAAAAAAAAAAAAAAGTTTCAGCGAGAGCTCACTGTTACTAATAGAGCTCTTACGTTAAACAGAGCAATATGATGGAGATCTGTGGTGCTCTCTTTTTTTTAATGAAAGAGAGAAACTGAGAAGGAAATATATAAGCCGTTTTAATCGGCCTTAATAAATTCCACTCACTACGCTCAGCAGTGATTAATCAGGACAACACAATAAACACGAGTTAATAATAATCTGCAATAGCTTGACTGAAGTCTAACGTCAAAAGTGTTCAGAAAGAAACGAACAAAAAGAAAATTTTATTTATTTATTTTAGTAGTTCTGCTTGTATTGACGGCAAAAACTACATCCTGATTGGTTACAGTGGTTTGGAGGCGGGAACTGCAATCCATTATACTCAGAATGCAGAAAATTCCAAGCTGATTTCCCCCAGTTCCGATCTAAATGTGTTCCAGTGCTTCAGCTGGGAAAAACATGGACGTCCAGAGAGAGATCATCCCTGTATGGCTAGTTTCTGAATTCGATAAAAATAAGAAGATCTAAATGAATTATTTGTGTGTGATTAGCATTGAGAAATGACATGAAAGATAAAGTCAAATGTCTTGTTCATTTTTGCTCATAAAAATATCTGTTGTATCGCGCTAGTAAAATTGGGCTGAAACCAGAAGTATGATGTTACTAATCTAAACTTAAAGTTTGTGTTTTCACGACACAAATGCTACAGATCACGTAAAATCTTCTTTTTCTTCTAAAAATCAAGTTTTAGCAAAAGGTGCAAAGGGAAATCTCTTGACTGTTGACTGCCATGTTGTTGTAACGTCAGGGTCGTTTATGCCAGAAAACACGAGCTAGGTGGATGTTGGCCAAGTTCCTGACTGGGAATTCCAAGCTGAAAAATCATTCCATTGAACTTTTCCATGTTGGAGGTTGGGTTTTTCCGAGTGCTAAGTACAATGGACTGCAGCACTAGTCCGTGCTAACATGGGTAAATTTGAAAACGCATCTTTCTGTACCTGTTCTGCCTTTACTTCCACACTTACATGACATTTCCGACCACCGAAAAGACGTCTTTTCAAATCCGCTCTCCAAGGATGTGATACGTGGGTGCGATTTTCAGGATTCCTTTAACTGCTGTTAACATAATAATAATATATAGCAATAATAATAACAAATAAAGAATAAGGAAAAGTTTACACTTGGTGGTTTCTCCGTAACATGACAACTGATTTTTTTTGTCTTATTCACTTCAAGAGAGAGAGAAAAGAGAGGCTGGTGAGGGAACGACTGTTTTCAGCTCCGATAACAAAAGTGAGAAAAGGAGATAACTGCCGTGTCTGGAAGCTTCCTGAATGTTAAAAATCGCTGACACTGGAGACTCCTTCCATAAATGTCACATACATCTACATAACATCTCCTTACAGAAAACTTCAGCACATCAGTTATACTGATTATACACATTTCTTTGTTAAACGACAACACATTTTAATCGTTTATTATTAGGCTTTGTTTATGTGCGTCCGCCGTACAAGTCCCTGTGAATGAGCCGTTTCTATAGAAACGATAACGTATTAGAACAAGCGCATTAGTATAAACCTGTGATTTGTGTTACAGTTATAAATATTCAGTGACACTATGGTCAGTGAAGCAGGTTGTGGGCGGGGTTTAGCATCACCGAGAGGAAGTGGTCTGGAATGAGGTAGAAGGATCACAGCTAATGCTGTACACCTGAGAGCTGTTTCCTGACTTATTTATATATCTTTCACCCCTGTAGTGATTTCAGTGTAGATGGCATATCATACCATCACACCAATGTCGTCATGACAATGGGGAGCATTTTTCCACAAAATGGCTGCCACACATGCACTGTTAATCGCGTTATTTCACATACTGCCCTCGCTGTTTACAATGGAATTCCACAATGAGGTTTTTTTTTTTTTTTTTTTTTTTTTTTTTTGGAGATGTTCACTATCATTGTACCAAATGAACACAGAACACACCAGGCATCTTGTGCAAATGCAGTCAAAAGGAAGTATACTGTATGTGTAACATGAGCAGAGTTTAGAGAACACAGCTAATAACCAAAGTGTTAACCAGATACTTGCTGATAATACGTACTTGTACACGTACACGTTTATTTTCTCTGATCATTTCTGGAGCTGTGAAAATGACTAAAAATGCACAACCAGGGTTCTTACCAGTTTTATGTTCCAAAGACTCTTTCATGACGTTTTTTCATATTTTGCTGTATTTTAAATGTTGTTAACTATAGAATAAAAAGAGAAGGCTAAAAGTGTAAACTGCATTACTGAGAAATATACAATTTGAAAATATTTAGAGCCTTAGTGTTTCAAGTCTTTATTACTCTGACATCTGAAAATGCATACTGAGAGAAAAGAAAATAGCATTTGACCGTCCATATTTTTCTAGCTCTGGAAATAGATTTTTAAACCTTTATGTGTGATACTTTTCCAGAGCTTCCAGCCCTGTTAATGAACCCCGACGTCCCTCTTGTCTCTCTGAGAAACTACTAAGCAATGGTTAATGTACTGCTTAAGAACAAACTGAGATCCTCTGCTGTAAAACGGTCATAAAATGCTCAGTGCAACTTTATTGTCTCTACAGATATGCACTTTCTGCTGGTGTTAAGGTGTGATGAAGTGCAAAAACTGCAAAAGCACAAACTGGACAATGGTACAAAATGGTTGAACAAAATCTAACATTTAGCAGGCTTATATTATATATATATATACATATATATATATATATATATATATATATATATATATATATATATATATATATATCTGTCTTTGCATAGCATACAGAACAGTGCAAGTAAAGTTCTATTATAAGATGCGTCTTCCTCCATGGTTTAGAACCACAGCGATATAAATCACATTTTTCCAGGCTTTATGAATCCTTTCATCAATACGTCAGGTAAAACATTGCCATTCAAAAACACTGATATATAACTCTCACATGATCTCCACAATTCCAAGATGGTGGAACTTAATGCAGTGCTGGTTTCTGTATCAGGTATTTTCATTTCATGTTGGAGAAGTGACAATGAGGCGTGTAAGAAAGTGTGTTTGTTTAATGTCCGTGTCAAAAACAAGTTAAAAATGCTGGAAATAAAGTAACGGTCATGGGTCAGACACCCAGTAAAGGAGACGGCATTTAATTCAGGAAACTTGTTGGAAATGGACTGAAAACACAAATGTGGCCAAAACACAGTCTTTTGAAAATTACCCGGGCTAGTGTAGATTAACAAAAAACAAAATAAAAAAATAAAAAAAAAACGAGGGCTGTGGGAGTCAGGTGCGAGGTAAGAGGTCATCTTTGTGCCAAATTATAAACTAAAAAAAAAAATGCATTTGTACTCCCTAATGTAATCCCTAATTTTCATGAATAAAACAGACTGTTTTCTAGAGTTTATAGTCTGAAAGTTAAAGCACTGTCACTTTGCTGGGTGTGAACACTCACAGATGTGCGCCCTGCTCCCTCGTCTCATACCTCACCTCTCCTGAAGTAATAAGGAGTCACCACGGCACTAATGTCACAGCTGTACAGGTTTCTGTATCAGGTTTACGAGCCGAGCCGCACTCACAGCGAGGATAAAACAGCTGTACTGCATTACACAGGTACAGAGTGTGTGTATGTCAGACGCACATGTATAGAAATGCATGTAGGATCCTCTTACGGAACAGTGACGGAGGACTGTGTGAGGGCCACCAAGTCACTGCTGATCACACACACACACACACACACACACACATTTATACACACAGGCGACACACTGAATACACACCTAACCCAGGTGGAAATTGCAGATTGTGCTGGATTTCCTGTACAGCTGTGTGTGTGTGTGTGTGTGTGTGTGTGTGTGTGTGTGAGTGTGAGAGAGAGAGAGAGAGAGAGAGAGAGAGATTGGCAGGTTGGCGAAGGATCACAGCTGAAGATCTCTAGAGCGTAACCCTGCTGTAATTACACTGCAGAACACTCTGTACCACAAGCTGGGACCAGAGGCCGTGCTGTCTGTCACACACACACGCGCGCGCACGCACGCACGCACACAAGCACACTCTATCTCTGCGAGACGGCTGTAAGTCACCGGGGTAACTGAGCACACACTAGGTCTATATCTACGCTGTTCATAATGAATAACTAAAGCATATAGAATTCACAATATTGTATTTCAATAGTGTTCTCATTGTAATATTATTTCAGGAGATCAAGTTTTCACAACAAGAGCAGTTTTCACATGTTTTTGTTAACACATGTTTAAGTTAATATATAAAATATAAAATGTGTGAATATTTGGTTGAATTTTTGCACTTTTTCCTCAACCAAAATGCCGGTGACTAATATTTGATGCCTTTTTATTTATGTTTTATTTATTCCGGATATTTACGTTTTTTTTTGACATTCCAATTCCAATGTCTGAATATTCTTAAGAATTAAAAGTTCACTGCTCTTTGAAAGGGTGCATTATTATGCTCTTATATCATCATTATATAAGTGGTATAATCTATTGTCTTAAAATGACAATAATATCGTTTATCGCAATTATTTCTGGGACAATATATCGTCCAACAAAAGTAGTTATCGTGACAGGCCTAATCATCATCATCATCATCATAATCATCATCTCCTCATTTTGTACATCAATGAAAACAAGGGTACTTTTGAGAAAAATAAAAGTAGAACATGAGATCTTAAATATTCAAATAATTTCATTTGCCTTTAAATATGTAAATATTATTAAATTCATTTAGTCTCAGAGAACTGTACTGTAACTGAATTTATCACAATATCAATATGCCATCATATTACACAGTAACCTCAGGTTACTATGCTCCAACCATATTTTACCACTCTTACACACACACACACACACACACACACACACACACACACACACAGAGGACAGGTACACACTCACCTTGACGAGTGAGTGCAGGCTCCGGGCACTGAACATGGCGTGGAGAAAAGAGCGATCTTCGGCGCTCTTTACATACATCTGGAGCTGAGACGGCAACACTGACAACAGCTCATACAGACCTGCACAGGAAGTACAGGAAACACGCTGTAAATGTGCGTGCACACACACACACACACGTCATTTCATTCTTTCGAAAATAAAACACGACCTTTCATAATGATTGTTAGAAAAGATAACTGATGGAAAGTTCAACTTTTTGCTGGTTTTTCTTTTAAAAAATCAAAACAATGAATTATTGTGCTGTTACACAAAAACATTCAAACAAAATGACTCAAAAACCCCTATAACATACCATGAGTCAAATATATACACATCACTGTATTATACACCTTAAATACAAGGTAAATACCAACATAAGGATCTCAGAGGTAATTAAAAACAGATAATAAAAAAAATAAAAAAAAAACGAATGTGCGACAAAGCAACAGGTTTGATGCTTTGTACATACGAGCATCAAAGCAACAAGCGGCCATTTTCTCTGTACATGCAACAAAGCAACAGGCGTAGATTTTGTACGTACATGCGACAAAGCAACAGGCGGCCATTTTCTATGTATGAGCGACAGAGTGAAAGACGGCCAAGAAAAATAAATCTTTTTCTACGCATGTGTGACAAAGCAACAGGTACACAATTTGTACATACGAGCAACAAAGCAACAGGAGGCCATTTTGTACATATGAGCAACAAAGCAACAGGCAGCCATTTTGTACGTATGAGCAACAATGCAAAAGTTGCCATGAAAAATAAAGCTTGGAAGGAAGTAGCAGAGACCGTTGGTTCTTCAGTGAGTGTAGCTAGTACAGTTAGCTTGAGCTGCTAATCTTCTAACAAAGCTAATATAAAACATGGCACGTAATGTGTCAAACTTTTACCAATTTTCACACTGACTTCCCTTTATTAAAATACTGTAATACATTTTAGACAAAAGTAAACTGTATGCTGCAGTATAACTAAAAACACTGGACGGACAGTAGACACCCACAAACGACAAACTGCAAGCGACAAAAGTGATTTGTCATTAGTGTAAAAGTATCTCTAAGCCACTAGTTCAAATCCACTTGGAAAGATGATGCACTTTCCATTGTAAATATACTAAATATATTTGCACACTATTGTTAATATTGTATTGTAGTCCTTTCTTTATTTTTTAAATATATGTAGAAATGAATTTATTCTTATTTAACGTATGTGACATAGAAGGTACACTGAATCTTGTTGTAGGTATTTGTAATGTTAAAAAACAAAACTACGCTCATATGTAGCCCCGCCCACAAATGAGTTTTATTCAGAAAGTATGTTCTGATGGAAAAATTCATGCATGTAAAATTTCAACCCCAACACCAATCTATATGGTTTGGATTCCACTTCAAAGGGAGTTAACGCACTAAAAATAATCACGTTTGACCTTAAGGGTACTAAAGAGTACTTATTAATTAGTGTAAGAAGTACTGTAATTACTGTGCAGAACCTGAACAGAGTGAGAGTTCATGTCCAAGAGTAGACCACTGACCTGTTCCAGACTATACCTCACTTCCTCCTTTTGTCTCACTACTTCCTGTTTTTCCAGGAACTCAGAACTGGAGCTGTGAAAAAAATTCCCTCAAGTTTTATTACACGACTGTCTGATGTTCTCCCTCACACACTCTCAGCACTTTCCCTGCACTGATCCCACTTTTCCTAATTTCCGATACAATACTATTTGCAGGTTTGTTTACAGTAGGGTTGTCATGGTAACCTATTTCTCCAATCTGCTCTCAAGCTCGTCCACCACTTCAAAAGCTGAGGCATAAATATAAAGTTTATAAAGTTTTTTTTAATCTCTGTAGCACTGTCTTTAAAATATAAAAATAAAAACAGGAGTGTGTGTGTACATGGCATCTCGGAGCAGACTGCAGCCTGGTCAACATCCGCTCTGTGTATTCACAGATCCTGTAATAAACCGTGTGTGTGTGTGTGTGTGTGTGTGTGTGTGTGTGTGTGTGTGTGTGTGTGTGTGTGTGTGTGGGTGGATCTGCCGGCCGAGTTCACACTGAGCCATGGTAAAATATGCGCTGTTACACAGAGCGCTTTGCTTTCACACGCCTCCGCTTCCCAACGTCCTGGAGAAAATAACAGAGCTGTGTGGACTTCAATAACACTGCTACTGTGGAACAAACCAGATGAGCAGAGAAACCCGGAGTTCACAATCATACAAACACGAGTCAGCAGAGCACGGAGATCGTAATCACACCAACAGCGGAGCACGGCTGTAATTACACACACTGCTGAAGTGCACGAGCTCCAAACAGCGTTTGCAAAAAAACAAGACAGCTGTCAAGGAAGAAACTAACGCATTGTGCACAGTAAGATATCAATAATGCAGATTTGTATAATAAAGTTTTCTTTTCACACTAAAGTGAAGAAACAATACGAAGACACCTATACTGATCATCTGTTTAACAAGTCTTTAAGTGATCACATGACAATCACGGGCCAATCACAGGCAACAGATGCAGGAGTTTATAGGGGGAAAGGAAAAAAAAAAAAAAAAACCATCAATAATGATTTTTTTTTTTTAACTGAATGTTTGAAATATAGCTATACCACAGTGCTATTGAATCCTGGATTGTGATTGGTCAGCAGGTGTCAATTAATTTTCTGTAACAGCAGCTCTGACAGTAGTGCAGCTGCAAATCACAGGTTTATATTAATGCGCTCGTTCTGTTAGCGTTTCTATAGTAACAGCTCGTCCACAGGGACTTGTACAGCGTACGCTTAACGCTCCACATAAAAAGACGTATGTAATCGTTGATCTGTGAAGAGATGTTTATTTATCATTTATGGAAGGAGTCTCCAGTGTCAGCGCTTTGTAACAGTCAGAGGTAAAGCTGTAACTTTGAGTTTTCCGATTTCTTCAGGACAGAAGAGATTGTTCTTTGCAGTTTCTCAGTAACATGACAAGTTGCAGTATTTTTTGTCTTATTAACTTCAAAAAAGAAAAAACGAGAGGCTGGTGAGGAAACAACTGTTTATAGCTGCTATAACATAAGTGAGAACAGGAACTAACATGTTTAAGTGGATGATCCACAACATTAAATGTAACTATAAAATACTAACCCCTTAAAATAATTTATAAATATATTACTTTCCAGCTGCTCATAGACGTCGAATTTTTCAAAGAGCTCAACAGAAGTTTCAAATTTAGTCAAGAAGACGAGTTTATGGAGCTCTAAATAATTAATCAAAAACAATTAAATAAAATAAAGCCATTTCACTGTGGAGGAAAAGCACACACTCGTATGCACACACACATTGCTCTGATTTTATTCCTTTCTCCAGCTCAATATTTATGTTTCCTGATTCAAACTGACTCTGGACTTGACTATTCATGGCGAACTTCTTACGAGTTTGAGCCAGGTTGAGCTTTTCATGTCTTAAATATGATGTATTTTTGTGTATTTATGTTGTCACAGACCTTAATGAGGCCTTTTCACATGAATGAACTAGACCATTTTTAATCTCGCTAATAAAGAGAGCTGCTGATTTTGACTCAGTTGCTGTAATATTTACGTTGCACTGAACAGGAAAAGAGAACTCATTGATCACAGAATTATGTTTTGTAGATTCGTTTTTCCAGCCAAAAACCAGAGGGGGTGCAAACTTTTGCACTTAACTATACAGAACTAAAACACAGCCATGTCTTATTACACAACATATACAAAAAAACTCGTAGTTCAGCTCACACACACACTTTTGGCAGTTTAAGTCAGTGATGGGGTTTTATCCCCTACACCAACCCCACAATTCTCTGTTCTCAACTCCAGCTCATGAACCACATCAGAGCTGCAGCCCAGAATATCCCACATCCACAGGCTTTGGACTAAACCTTCTAATAACACATGTACGCACGCACGCACACACACACACACACACACACACACACACACACACACACTTCAACAAGGCTGATACAAGGGGCTGCACAAGACTGGACAATTATCTATCAATTATTCGGAACAAACTATACACACACTCTCTCACTTACCGTTTTAAATCGACTGAAATTAGACTGGATTCCACGTAGAATCTATTTAGGAGCCTACGAACCCTTAATGATCCAGAAAACATTTTTCTAAGAATGTACCAAGTGCCAAGACAGTTTATCTGAAAGTTAAACACCTGCCAGGCTCTAGGTACTAAACAGAACTTCAGAAGTTCATTTCATGGTTTTTTTTTTTTATCATCTACAAAATACCACATCAAACAGAGTGTTCATTTTTCACACGCTAAATCTAAACACACACTTCATCACACACTCTCAGAAATGAAGGTTTTCCTTGTAGCTGGGGTCGTACCATCAAGGGGACATGTTGGAGTTTTAGTGTGTAGCTTTCACCTGGAAATGTGAATATAGTGTATCTTTAAAAATAATTAAAGATACATAATAGGACCTTCAGGACCACTGATTTACATTTAAAGCTTGAGCACACACACACACACACACACACACACACACACACACACACGCGCACGCCTAGGGGCAATGTAGCACCGCCTATCCACCTACCTGCATATTTTTGGACAGTGGGAGGAAACCGGAGAACCCAGAGGAAACCCACATGAGGAGAACATGTGAAACTTCACACAGACAGTAACCTGAGCTCAGGATCAAACCGAGAACCCTGGAGACAACAACGCTACCTGCTTCACCACCACGCCAGCCCTTCACTTAACCATTACAGAACCCCTTTTCTAAGAGCAGTGTGCAGTACAAACGTTCTTCTTAGCACCAAGAACCCATCAGACTTAACATTTTCTTTCCTTAAGAGTTCATTTCCTGGATAATGAAAAGTTCATAGCCTCCTAAAGGGTTCTACGTGGAATCCTTTACGATAGGGCCGGTCTGTTGTAGGTTCTACACAGAACCTTGAAGCGTTCCTCCAGAGAGGCGACTTATGAACCCTGACAGATTAGAAACAAAATTAGAAAAAAGACTTTGCTGAAAAACATTTAAAGGCATCTAAAGTAATTTAATGAGCACTAACGGCTCTGCAGAGGACCACAGGATAAAAATATATATGATGTTCATTTGGGACATTCTTATTTATTTTATTAATGAATTTTGAAACAGAGAAACAGCAGGGGCTTCTTCAGTGGCTCGTACATGAGCATGTGGGATGAAGACATGAATGTTGCAGGAGCCAAACAAAGTGTGCTGAGGGTTTCTAAGAGATAGAAAGATGCTGGTGTTTTTACCTGATTGGAAATTCTGTGAAAAAAGGGAGCATGTCAATCACACAAGGGGGCGGGGCTAAACACAACAACGTGCATTTGGAGCATAACAAGTCCGCTTTCTAAACCATTCCAGAAAACGATTAAAACCGAATCCTTTTATTGAGCTTTAGATCACAATCTTTTTATTTCAGTTCTTACGCAGATGGACTTCTCAGATGTGGAAATGCCTTAATAAAGTACAGACGCACACGCAACCTGTTTAGAGCCGTGTGTATTTTGGACAGAGGTAGCTATCATTATCCCTCTGAATGAGAGACGTAAAAATATAACGCAAATAAATTAAATTCCTTCTCTCCGTCTCTCTCTGCATTTCCTCCACTCCGCATTCGGTCAAATAAAGTGGAAATTTTCATTCTGATGTAACTGGAAAGAGGGAGATTTTCCAGTGGCAACAAATCCTTATATTACACTTCTGTATTCCTGAGAGAGAGAGGGAGGGAGGGAGGGAGAGAGAGAGAGAGATGGGGGGAGAACGAGAGAGAAAGAGGGAGGGAGAGAGGGAGAGAGAGAGAGAGAGGGGGAGGGAGAGAGAGAGAGGAGGGAGAGAGAGAGAGAGAGGGAGAGATGGATGGAGAGAGAGAGAAGGAGGAAGGGGGACAAACTGCTGGAAATCAATAAATTCCTCCTGAAGTACATGTCACTGCTAACATTCCTCCTCTTTCTCCATCATTCCCTCGTTCTGTCCCCGGATCCCAGATGCTCTGAATTCTTTTCATCGCAATGGAAAAATTTAGGCTACTGTCAGCCGAGAAGAAATTGAATCCGGCCGTTCCTGTCGTATCCCTCTCTCCGGCCGTTCCTCTTGTATCCCTCGCTCGGGGGACGAGTCTGCTGTCCACCATGGACAATAAACATCCTGCAGCTCATCACCTCATCACGGGTCTCATTACAGAGAACACCAACCACACACCTGTTTCACAACTACATGGATGGACACTGTGTGCACACACACATGCGCGCAAACAAACACACACACACACACACACACGGACTGCAAATAGTTTATCTGGTAAAGAACTTGTCCTCAAAGCTTTCCATATGTCTTCTTTCTGTGTTTCTCTCCCTTTCTGTCTCTCTCTTTCACTGTGCCTCTCTGTCTCTCACTCACTCTGATTCTCTCTCTTTCTCTCTTTTTGTCTCATTCACTGTCTCTCTATGTATGTTTTTGTCTCTCTCTCTGTCTGTCTCGCTTTTTCTCTTTTTGTTTCTGTCTCACACTTTGCCATCCTCTCTCTCTCTTTTTTCTGTTTGTCTCTGTCTCTCTCTCCATATCTTTCTGTCTGTTGCTCTCGCTCTTCCTCTCTCTTTTTGTCTGTTTCTCTTCTTCTGTCTCTCTCTCTCTTTCTCGCTCATTTTCTCTCTCTTTGTTTCCCTCGCTCTTCCTCTTTTTCTGTCTCTCTCTTTCTGTCTCTCTCTGTATTTCTGCCTCTCTCTCTATCCCTCTGTGTGTATCTCTCTTGCTTTCTCTGTCTTTTTCTGGCCTTCTCTCTCATACTTTCTGTCCCCATCTCTCTCTCTCTCTCTCTCTCTCTCTCTCTCTCTCTCTCCTTTCCCCACAGTGTCTATGTGAGCTCTTATCTTTTTAGTGATGTCGTGGGAGCGGTTATTGTGATTGGACAGGAGAGCAGGCTCAGAATAACACTGTAAACTTTAATATGGTTAATAAAATCCCAGCGGTGGATGGAGATGGAGACGCTCGTGTCACAGGGCAGCTGATCACACTCAGAGCTGCCCTCGTGATCATCATGTTCAACAGCAGGAGCAGTGTGATGTACGTGAGGAATAAACCACTTGTTGTTTTAAGTATCAACTTCAGGGAGGTGTGACAAAGCAGAGTTACTGTTACCACCACAAAGTTGATTACTTTCCTTTAACAGCACATCCTGAAGTGTTTTAATCCTCTTATTATGTCAATTTTTATTACAACGAGTAACCCTTTTCAGCCCCGCCCCTTCCCACGTTTCGCTTAATTATGCGCAATGTGAAACCAAGCCACACCAAACAAACCAAATGAATCGATTTCACTCACTCAGATGGAGTCACGGGTGAGGAAGCCGCACTTGACTCATGACTCAACTCAGATTGCAGACTGAAAACTAATGAAACTGAAGCATGGACTAAAAACATGAACAAAAAAAGATTATTAATTAGAACTGATGACTTTAATGCGGTAAAAAAAAAAAAAACCTTTTTCCCCAACCTTACCTGTGCAGCTTTGCTGGTTAATTTCATGCCTGTCATTTGATGTAATTTATTGTAGTTATTTTTATACCAAGAAGAACTACTAGACTAGACTACTGACTTAGAAACATCTCTATCCTCTACCTTTATCCTCATAACAAACACTGTATTCACTAGAAGTGGAACGATCTGACGATTTGCATCGACGCATCAATTTAAAAGGCAAAAACTGAAATGAATCGATGAAGCAGTTATAAATTATCATCAGAAAACAGGACAGACAACATCATTCACTTTCTTTTTTTTTTTTTTAATTGTACCGCCTCAGTGGTATCATTAAATATCAAATCACTGCTGTTAGAATCGAAATCGAATCGTATCACATTCAGTGGTATCATTAACAAGACAAATTACTTGTTCACTTGGGAAATACAAGGCGCTATGACTATGCATGTGATATGCAAACTGAAAAATTGTTCTGCCTCCCTGACTCCGCCCCCTTCCCCCTACTCACTCTGACATTAACCTCAGGCCGAGTATTTAACAGAACGTGTTTTTGCGCTATGTTAGAAAACGAATCACAGGAATGTGAGGAACATCAGCGCAACCTCGATTCCAACCCGGATCACCTCCAAACCACCAGCAGGAAACATAAGCGGCTTTAGGGCTGACAGGAAATACATCAGCGTCGTTCTATATACATACACACGCTTTTCCTTTCCTGGTGGTGTGAGCCAAAAAACGCAACCGAGTGCAATTAAAAACCATCAGAAAGCAAAACTCCAACTTAAACACCAGCATCTCAAACTATCCTGATGAGAGCTGGAGATGAGCTGCTGGACACGGAGGAGAGAAAGACGGCAAGATGAAGCGTTTAAATAAGAGAGGGAAGGAGAAGGAAAAGAAAATAACGTGATGGCAGCTCTCCTTGATCAACGTTATGCTAGGTTTTGACAATTAAATCCCAATTTCCTGCCATGTAGACAGAAACCGTGTGTGTATGTGTGTGTGTGTGTGTGTGTGTGTGTGTGTGTATACTGTTTGTCAAGTCTGAAATATTATGATTAAAAATTATGAGCCCTATAAAAAAAAAACAGCTTAGAAAAACTGTAATTCTCAATATTGCCCTTCAACACACATGGCTAATTTCTTCAATTCAGGCTTCTCTTTACATTAGCCCCGCCCCCAGGGAGAACAAATCTCTGCCCCTTTTCCAAAGATCACTCTACAACCCATCATTAATTCATTCATCTTCAGTAACCACCTTATCCTGGTCAAGGGGGTGGGAAAGAGGCCGGAGTCATGCATAGCATAACAGTGTAGAGATCTTTTCTAATTTGCATATCATGCATATTCATAGATCCTTGGATTTGTTATAATATTAAAGGATTAGAAAAGTCAGTAATTTTCAGTAGCTTCTTGGTTACAGTGTGATGTCTGAATGATGAACTCCCCTCAATTATGCAGATTATACATGTATCAACTTTGCTAACTGTAAGCATGATGCTAAATTCACATCTAAAACGCTTAAATATATATAACTGATTTGGGACGGAGCTACATACGAGCTCAGTTTGTGATGTCACAACTAAATAACCTCCCACGTCTTAGATAAGAAGTTGACAACTGGCAACCAGACTGCAGAACCTGCATGCTATGCCAAGTAGATAGTTGACCTGGATAATATTAACAAATTTAATAAAAAATTTGTGGTTGTTACGGTAACTTGTTTGGCGGCTGTTAAATAAATCGTGGAGGAAATATTGGATGCAAATCGAGACTCAGATACTGAAATCCCACTCGATGCGACCTACTTGCTTAGCAGGTAGCAAGCCAGTTAGCTAAGTAGCTAGCTAACTGAACTGATTTGGGGCAGAGCTACATACAAGCTCAGTTTGTGATGTATAAATAAGGTCTCACTTCCTAAATAAGAAGTTGACAACATGGTCCCTAGGCACGTTTTTTTTTTTTTGCAGAACTGGCAAGCTATGCTAGGTAGCTAGCTGACCTGGCTAATATTAATGATGAGTAAAATCATGGTTGCTATGGTAACAGGTATAGCTGCTGTTCAACAAATCGTGGAGGAATTGACTTGGATGAAAATCGACTCAGATGCTGAAATCCTACTCAAAACATAAGCTAGCTGACTAGCAACTAGCGACCTGGCTAGCTAAGATAGCTATGAGGCTAGTTGGGATGGCAGGATGACGTGTGTGGGCTTCTGCAAATTTGCATATTCATGAATATTCATAAAGCCTCGCATTTTTAATGAGATATTCCTAGAAATTTTCTGTAAAGATTAAAAACATTAAAATAATTTATTATTATACACTGAATGACACGTTTATGGGTACTTTAAGAGTTCAAGCACTTATTTGACCTCTTTACAACATCCACAAACACACACACACACACACACACACACACAAACACAAACACACACTGTATGCATGGTATGCTGTAGGCCCAATCTATCAGGCTGGCTGGTGGTTTGCTGAGCTTCCAGACTGTTCATTAAAGAGTGTGTGGAGAAAGCGAGAGAGGAGTGCGGTGAACGTGAGTCAACCGCACCACACGTCTCCCAGCAACCCAACACTCATCCGTCAGGCTTTTATATCCCTACTAGGTATTATTTTCTAATAGATCACCATCACTTATTAAACTGTACTTTCAGAAGAAGCTGAGGAAGAGGGGGAGTGGGAAGGAGGCCAGAGGAAGAAAGATGGGAACACAGTGTGGATCCTGGAGATGATTACTACATCCAACGTCCAGCTGAGGGCTTCAAAACACACACACACACCCACACACACACACAAAATACTGCTGAGTCCTATGATGACTTGCAGAGCTAAAGTTTAAGTATCTAAGGACTTTTAGGCGTCAAGGCCAAGGGTAACTCTGAAGGAGCTGGAGAGATCCACAGCTCAGATGGGAGAAACTGTCCACAGGACAACCACAACCTGGACACTCTACAACGCTGGGATTTATGGAAGACTCGTATGAAATACAGTTCGCAGTTATCCAAAAGGCATGCTGGAACAAACATAGTTAAAGGTTTTCTGGTCTGATGAGACCAAAATTGTACTTTCTGGCCTTGGCAAAAAGCATTACGTTTGGCAGAAACCCAACGCTGCTCATCAACCTGAGAACTGTGAAGCGTGGTGGTGGTAGCATCATGTTGAGCGTTACCCTTGGCCTCTTGGTTGCTTCTCTGATTAATCCCCTCTTTACTCACTCAGTGACTTTTGGTGGACGTCCTTCTCTAGGCAGAGTCCTGGCTGTTTTTGCAGAACTTTGTCCTGGACTTGTTTTGATCGCTCCTTGGTCTTCATGATGCCGTTTGTTTAGGTATGTTCTCTAACAAACTCTGGGTTCTTGCACGAACAGGTGTATTCATATTGAGATCATGGCACACTTTAATCACACACAGGTTGACTCCATTCAACTAATTATGCAACTTCTGATGGTGTCTCATTGGCCAAGAACTAATTTACGGGTTTCACAGCAACAGGGTTAATAGTTATGCAATGAAATTTTTTTTTTTTGGCAAATTCTAAAGATTTGTCAATATCATGGGCTATTTTGTGTAGACAAAATATCCAATATCATGGGATATAATCCCAATTAAGTCCATTTCAGTTTCAACACAACAAAATGTAGAAAAGTTTAAGGGGTGAATACTTACGCAAGGCAAGAGTATCTTTTATTTTACTCTATTTGTATATTTAACTCTTTATGCTACTTAACTGTTGAGTTACAATATGTATTAAAATTGCCTTATAACTAATCTATGATTATTATTATTATTATTATGAAAACTGTAGACAGTTACATATATTTAAAAGTCCTTAAGTGTCTGTTCCACTGAATTACCACAGCCAGTGGTATCGCTGAACATGATGCTACCACCACCATGCTTCCCAGTAGTGATGGTATTCACAGAGTTTGCTGTGTTGGGTTTCTGCCAAATGTAGCACTTTTACAAATAAGCATTTTAATCAGCGTGATTATCTCATGTGTCCATGTTTCGCGTTTTGTGTTTTTGTTTATTTGTTTTCCTGTATACTTATGTTTTATACTGTACATTCATACCTATGTACAGCTCTTTGGTCAATTTACGTAGTGTTACATGCACTTATTTACTTGCTAAACTCCGCATATTTAATTTTTTTTCCACTTGAGCACTTTGAGTTACAACGTGCATGAACATCATTATTAAAAAGACTGCAGACAGTTACATGTATTTAAAAGAAGAGGTCGAGCCTGGAGATTTCCTTAATTGTCCACTTCATATAAAAATGTTCTACATATTTCCACAAATAATAATTTGAAGACGGTCGCAGGATGACATTTTCAGACTCACTGTCAGAGACAGCATTTTTTTTATTCGGTAAAAAGAATCCGTGAGCATCTCCAGGCCTGGATTTTACATAATGAATCTTTAAAAGCGGATTCAGCCTGAGTGACAGAGAGACGGCCGTACTTATCGTACATGTTTTATTTGGAAAGAGGACGCAGGCCAATAATTGGCTGAAATGACCGTAATAGCAACTGATGGTCTGTATTTTCACTCTGTCTATACGAATTCTCACAACCGGTACGTCATCGCAGTGGCTATGAGGTCTGATTTCAAAAACACACACACACACGCAAGCTCTTTCTTTATATTAATAGATAAATGCGAATCCGAGAGCATTTATTTCCGTCTATTGCTGCATTAGATTTACCTCGGAAGTGGGAAGTCAGGACTCCGAATTATGTCATTGTCACCCTCCGCACGTTTGAGCTACAGAGTGGTGAAAAAAACATGGCCGCTTATATGTTTGTCTTTTATTAACAACAAGCTAACAAACTAAAGGGTCTGCATGTTGTCTGATCTAAAGCAAATTACTAGTACACAATGTACATTATATCTTATTTAAAAGTAAACAAGCACTAGTTTGTTTACTTCCGTTAATGTGAGCAGCCATGTTGATTTGATGTCACTTACTGAACTCGGAGTTTAGGAGACCGCGTTCCCGAGTAGGAATTCCAAGGTGAGGGAACGTTTTCTCTGGTTTATGAGTTATACCATTTAGTCAAATGCAGCATGTATACTGTTTCCTCTCGTTCCTTCATCACACTTTCAACAATTAAAGGTGTTTAAAAGCGTTTTTAAACCTGCAACAATCATGTAATTTCGAAGGGACTTTAGAACGACAGTGATTCACAATATTTCC
The DNA here is from genome assembly GCA_022758105.1 of Pangasianodon gigas. Classification (NCBI taxonomy): domain Eukaryota; kingdom Metazoa; phylum Chordata; class Actinopteri; order Siluriformes; family Pangasiidae; genus Pangasianodon; species Pangasianodon gigas. Next base: position 23,575,905 of record CM040465.1, read on the forward strand.
ATTCAATTGGATCGGCTACTCTCTTTATCTCCATTTGAATTTTTCCGGCCCTGAAATTAGCTCCACCCCAAGCTAGAGCACAGCAGATCAATTCTGTGACATTTTCCTTTAAAAGGAACTCACAGGATGAGTACATTACATGAGTAATCGGGAAGATCCGCTGCAGGATTAACAAATGTTTTTATTTTTACTGAAGCCTTCGTTGAAGATCTGGTGTAACTTCAGTCGAGTTAAATTTTGGTTACAGTACCTGTGTCAGGGCCCGGTCCTGTAGCGAGGGCTGGCATGGTTACGGTTAGCACGGCGAGGCGCGCACTTCCTGTGGGGTGTCACTCTAATCAGGCAAGGGATTGGACAGCCACTTCCCCAGGAGGAAGCTGAAGACCCGGGGTTATGCCATGGACTAATCTGAGACACAGAGAGGGACAGATACACATCAGTGAACTGCACAGAGAAAATGAGGCATTCTTACCAAACATCTCTATACAGAAATAAAGTCGAGTGCAAAAGTTTGTATCCCCTTGGAATGAAATGAGGATGGAAGGGAAATTTATACCATTCAGTTTCAATTATTACAAGCAACAAAAATAGTGAATGTCACATTAATGAAAAAAGTCCTGAATGTCTCTGTTACACCTCAGCGCTGGTGAATTCTGGATTCTGACTGGTCGGAAAGTGTTTAATTAGTGATTAATTTTCTCTAACAGCATCACAGGTTTATATTAACGCTCTCGTTCTAATACGTTATTGTTTCTATAGTAACCGCTCATTCACAGGGACTTGTACAGTGGACGTTCCATTAATAATAAACAGATTTTTTAAAAAACACGTGTAATCATTGACATGGTGAAGTTTCCTATGAGGAGATGTTTATTTAACATTTATGGATGGAGTCTCCAGTTTCAGCACTTTGTAACAGTCAGAGATAAAGCTGTAATTTTAAGTTTTCATGTCTATGCTTTGTTACTCGATAACATGACAAGCTTCTGGGATTTCTGTCTTAAAAAGAGAGGCTGATGAGGGAATAACCGTATATATCCGCTATAACGTAAGTGAGAACAGGAACTTGTGCTGCAGATAATTACATTAAATATAAACATAAATGGATAAAAATGTACATGTCTTTTTTTTAATAAATAAGAAATTGTAATTGTTGGTAAATTGCTATGGTATAAGAGGAATAAAACACGTCAGGAGATGCTGTTATAAGAAAGTAATCCACTTTGGGGTGGTAATAGTAACTCCTGTCATTTATTAGTTTCCTATAACAGCATGGCCCAGAGTGTTTTACTCCGTACGTAACACTTTGCTTTCACCTCCAACCTTTTTTATATCCTCTAAGCAACCTTCAGATGTAACATTCGAACCAGAGTAGATAAAAAGTTCAAGTTAGAGTTATATTTTACCATTTCTCTTTAAGAAAAAGCATTTTTCATTATTTTCAGGGTATTGTGTTTACGAAGAAGAAGGCAGTCATACTCAGGGGAAAACTTGTAGAAATCAAAACTCATGATTTTTGAAGACATATTTAAAAAAATGTAATTGGTTTATAATTCTCACTAAAAGCACGACACTAATAAAAAGTCCAGCTATGTGTGTAGAAACCGTCGCTCTGTGTTAAATATCTGAGCTCTTGAGGTTGTAGTGAGCGAGCGGACCTCAGACATGTGCAGGAAGATGATGCAAGAGGTTTTGGATTTTGGAGCAGGACAGAGAGGGACTCGTTGGCCCAAAAAACATTCCCAAATTAAATTCCTTTTTTTTTTCCATCCAGGGCCTCGAAGAGAGTGCCAGGGTCTGAGCTGCGGCATCGAGAGCACCTGATCGCTTTATATCGCCCTGAAGACCTATAACCATCGACCTGAAGGAACAAATGAAAAAACGGAGGGATGAAAAATGAAGGGGCCACATGTAGTCGACCGTCAGCCTTTCTGTATCTAACAGCCATGTGGAGAAAAGAGGGGGGAAAGAAGAAAACACCTGACTGCAATAAAATAAGTTTCATTTCCACAGTCAGTGTCCTGCAGCGCTCGGCTGCCCCCTGCTGGTCCACTCACACACACACACACACACACACACACACACACACACACACACACACACACACTTCAGATCTCACACGCTGACAGACACAATAAAACACAACTCCAGATATTATTCCTGTAAGCTCTAGCATATCCATATCATGATAAACTATATCACAATACACTTTTCTGAGATATCCATCATGATCTAACATTATTTTTAATAGCGATGACAAAATCTGATCCGAGATTAAAATTTTGCACTGAACTTTAAACTTGTCCACAATTACTGTACAAACAAAAAAACTCTAAAATGTGTTTTTATTTCTTTAAAGAATTTATCAAAACATTTAGAATTCATTATTATTTTTCTAAACTTAAATAAACTTATTTTTGTAGACATACAAATTTAATTTATTTTATTTATAAATGCAATGCTTTTTCTGGCAGTTGGTTACCAAACCTATATATCATGATCCATATCGTGTATCAGAATAATATACATCTGTATTTGTATGTTTATTTACTTTAAATAAAAAGGTTAAAGGTTTGAAGTGCGCTTTTGCACCTATGAATCCCTCTACCTGAATCCTGAAATACATTTTTTAAACATATGCGTGAGCTGAAATATAATTATAATATATAATATATAATATATTATTATATAACTTGTTAATGTACATTAACAAGATATGAAGATCTTACAACTTTATAACCAAACGTAAATAATAATAAAAAAATAAAAAATAAAAAAAAATACAGTGTGTTTGATTCATTTCCTGCAGTTTGATCGAATAGCAGGAAATTTATTTATTTATTTATTTAATAAAGAGTATAAATATAAAGCAGGTCATTAGATGCTAAAGTTTCAAATCTAAAATCATAAAATATTAAAATTTTTACAGATTTGTTCCCCCTGATTCTCAGTGTGAATTCATTCGCTTTTGTAGGCAAAAATTTTTAAAAACTATATATTACAAATTTTATAAAAATATGATGATATTGGCATCTGAAAAAAGTGTACTGTGACATCATTTATCACAATATCGATATTATATGATCATATCGTCCAGCCACAGCATGTAATAAACCAGTGTGTACACTGCCAGTAGAGTATAATGCGTATGGTTCAGTTACACACACACACACACACACACAGACACACAGTTGTTTGTACTGAAACCTATAAAAAAAAAAAATGCTCCTGAACTGAAACAGCACAGGATTTGCCTCCCCTCAGCCAAAAATAAAATTTTTTTAAAAAAAATTAAAAATTAATCTCTACAAAGTCTACTAACAAAAGGTAGGTAAATAAATAAATAAATAAATAAATAAAGCCCATCCCTACAAATGTGCTGACAAAGACAATAAATAAATAAAATAAAATAAAAAAAAAAACAAAACAGATAAATAAATGCCCTATTTCTATGACCGTAAATAATGAAATTTAAAAATACCAATAAAATGAAATAAAATAAAATGAAGGAATGTACATGTAAATAAACAAATAAACAAAATACAATAAAAATAATAAAAGAAATGAATTAATAAATGAATGAACAAACAAACAAAAACAAACAAATAAATAAATAAAACAAACCAACAGTGTGGTAACGATTAAAGTTTAGAAAAATCAGAGAATGGCTCGTTCTTGGGAAACTGGTGCACTTACACATTTATTTGGCCAGGAATGTGAGGTTCCTGTGCTTTAGATCCACAGCAGGATGATTGTGTGTGTGTGTGTGTGTGTGTGTGTGTGTGTTACACCTTAAACATTAACCCACACTGTAAAACCTGACGAGTTACGTTTACTCAAATCAATCACGGAAACTGCTGCCTTAAACCTTTCAAGTTTAAAAACTGATTAAATCTTTTTAACGATTAGAGTTTAATTAAGCAGTTCTTTGTTACGTTTCTTTAAATCCACTAAAGCCAGTTTCACACTGTGTGATTCAAGATTATTATCCGTCACACTGATCCTAATAATCCCAAACTGATCCCAATAAACTCTGGGCTGAATTCTGTACAGACTGTGTCAAAGTGTGTGTTCTCCAAGTCGGATTACACCATGAAGATCGTCTAGACCTACGATTAAAGAAAGCAGCAGGACAGGTTTGTAACTCTTCGACTGGAAAGCATGGAGTGTGTGTGTGTGTGTGTGTGTGTGTGAGAGATAATTAGCTAGCTACACACCTGGAAGCTCTAATTCATCCTCGAATTCTTTCCACACCACGTCCCTGTTTGTCCTGTCGTGATAGAACTGTGATTATTCTCTCTGCTGCTATAATTCAGGTTATGTTTATGTTTCATCATCTCCACTACTGTATCTGTAGCTCTGCTGTTAGTTTGGTGTAATCATGTGTAATCTTCCAACTGCTGGATTTCAGACAAGCGTCGTAGCATCACTCACACTCGGAGATTTTAATCACATCTTCCTCACACTGCCAGAACTTTGGCGTCGGACATCTTTGGTCGCAGTGGCGCGACATCGTTCCAAGACCGCCGATCTCAACTCCTGACCAGAGATTTTCCTTTACGATGTGCGATTAAGCAAAACTGGGCTGAAATTCATACGCTTTAAAGACAGCTTAGATTACGTTTAAATCCATTTTTCAGATGCTCTTTTGTTTAGAAAGCTGTTAAAAATAAAGCAGCTCACTCACTCGTGCTCAGGAACCGCTTTATCATAGGGACAACTCATCATCTCGGTCAATCCGTCTTCTGGTGCGAACATGAGAACAACACACAAAACTCTACACAATCACTCAACACCAGGATCAATCCCAGGACTGTGGAGCTGTCCAGCCACGCCACAGCGCCCCCAAAATAACCCAGGAGCCATGAACTCATCAGTAATGCTGTCGCTTACCTGGGCTTTTATAAGGAAGGAATTTTATGAAACTGGACCTTTAAAATTTTAACTGAATAAACTCGTATTATTTGAGTCATTAAAACTGGGTTCACATGAATTGTGCTTCCTTCAAATCTCACACACAATCGGATCGAGTTCTCCAAACACTGCTCACTTGTCAGATGAGTAACCATGCCTGTTACACACATCTGAGCAGTGATTACTTATTTCACTTCCACCGATAGGCTCTGCAGTGCAGGCCAAGTGTGTGTGTATATTTCCACCACTAGGTGGCGTCATTGCTTTAGATTAACGTAAAGGCGGTTACTAAACTGGGCTGGTTTTCCACAGCGTCATGCAGGAAGCATTCCTGCTGGAATCCAGCACGGGTTTGGAGTTCAAGAATTTCAAAATCCTGCTTCCAAAAGTACAGATAGTGTTCCTGAAGAACGTTTCCACATCACTACAGCTGTGAATATTTACACACAGCTTTTATAATGCATTGTATTCTATTCTATTTTTCTATCTGGAGACTTATTTACACTGTTCTTCCGTGTGTGTGTGTGTGTGTGTGTGTGTGTGTGTGTGGTTTTGTAGTGGGGAGTACAAATCATAGGGGTTAAAACACCACACTATGCAAATGTCCAAATTTGAAAACCCACATGTGTACAGCGAGTGTGTGCGTGAGTGTGTACGCACGTGAGTGTGTGTGTGTGTGTGTGTGTGTCTGTCTGTCTCCGGTGTGCCAGGTGTGTGCTGGTCTCAGGTAAAACACAGGGTGTGTTCAGGACAAAACTTCCTATTGTGCGTCAGCTCACTGCATTCAAGGCGCATGTAGGACAATCGTGTTTCAAGTACGAAACGAGGTGTGTGTTCCGCTGAGGATTACCATCTCTGTGTGTGTGTGTGTGTGTGTGTGTGTGTGTGAGAGAGAGAATGTGGTCAACTGAAAGACATTTATCAGATCCTCATTTATAAAGCTGGATATGAAAGAATTCATTTGTAAACCTTTCGCAGGAATATTTACACAAGAAATGTCAGATTCATTCATATAAAAAAAAAAAATCCACTTCGTTGGGGGAAAAAAACGTTCGTATCCTACACCTGAGTTTGTGTAAAGTTACGACATTTTCAGGACAGAGGAGTTTACACTTTGTGGCTTCTCAGTAAGCTGACAAGAGTAAGATGTTGTTGTTTTTTTTTCTTCAAGAGAGATATAATAAAGAGAGGCTGGTGAGGGAACGACTGTTTATAGCTGCTAGAATGTAAGTGAGAACAGGAACTAACTCATTTTACGGACAATCCATAACAACTATAAACGTAATGTAACTATTAGGGATAAAAAGCAAAGATGTGACTTTCTTTAATAAATGAAAATTGCAATCGTTGAGAAATTGCCGTAACGTAAGAGGAATAAAACACTTCAGGACATGCTGTTATAAGAAAATAATCAGTGTCTGCATAGTAACAGTAAATCTGTCCACCCTGTCGTTGATTATTTTCCTACACCAGCATGACACGGTGTGTTTTGTTCCTTCCTTTTAAAAAATTTAATATACCTAACACCGGTTAGAGTGTGGGTTCTCAACCATTTTTGACCAATTTAAAGGACCCGAAAGTCTCTCTGGAGTTCTCCTTTAAAGTTTTATTCACTCACACACACTCACACACTCACACACTCACAAATCACTTAGTGTAACGTGAATCTCTGACCTACTTAAGAGGGAGCAGGCTGATGTGCTCGAGTGGAACTACACGTGAACTACATTTTTACTACACACACACACACACACACCACACCACACACACAAAAAAAAAAAAAAAAGAACACTTAAGCACAAATAAATAGTGAGGAAAAAAAATCCCACAATTCAACAGATTAATCAAATGATCAGCTCCAGAAGTATTGGCACCCTTTAAAAATGTACAAAAATGAATACGCTGTATAAAATAATTAACACAAGCATTGAGTACTTTTTAACTTATTTCATCATATGGCACTGCACAGTTCATCAATATCAGTTTACCAATGCTTTTTTTTTTAAACAGAAAGCTCTCTTTGCTACAAAATTATTGGCACCCCTTCAATTAATATATGATATGGGAGAAGTATATTTCTTCTATCTGTGATGAGAGAAACTTGACCTGATCTTGTTAAAAGTTCAGCTTACAGCCAGTTGGCAACCTCCTGGCAGAGGCAACCAGGATTTGAATGATACTTTGCTACAGAACACCATCAGTCTTTACAACAGCCACAAAACAGCTCCAAAGCACCAGCAACTCATCCTTATATTTGCCTTTGTGTTTGGTGGCTTTTTCTTTTAAACTGTCCCATCTTTACACCAAACATCATGATGTTCATGGCAAAAAGTTCAATTTTAATCTCACAATGATCACAACACAATACCACTTAATGATCACAACACAATATCACTTAATGATCACTTAATGATCACAACACAATATCACTTAATGATCACAACACAATACCACATAAAGCTTCAAAGGTGCTTGGTGAAGCTTCATTTTCCGAGTTTTCTCTCAGGAAGGACTTCTTTAGTGAAAATCTTCCAAACAGCAGGTTTATTATGGATATGGAGACTAACAGCTGATTTTAAAACTCTGCGAATCAACTAAACTGCAATTCTAAAACTTCACTTCATCACCATCCTCTTAATAACTGGTTGCATTTATTTTTTAAAAACATCACATATAACAAATAGAACTACACGCATGGGAAAAAGAAAGTACACAAGTAGGTTATTTGGTTGTTTATAGAAGTTGGTGAGGACCATAAAATTGTTATTTAGGCCGTGAGAAATAAAAACATAGAATTGAAGGAGTACTTTCTTTTTCCCATGACTGTATATAATTATTCTAAGGGGTACTCATCATTTTGCCACAAGATTTTCAAAGAAAATAGTATTATTACAACATTTACTATTTTTCAAGTGTGCATTTTTTCCCGTTCCATTTAAGGGGTGCCGATAATTCTGTTCACTGTAGCTTAACATAACGTGACTACCCATTAATTTTGTAATGTGATTAAGGGGGAAAAAAATCATCTCAATGAATATTCTCAAAAAGATAGGGTCCATAAGACAGAGAACTGGATAGAATTAGCAAATTGAAGATTACCTAAAGATTACCAGAGCATCCTAATGCTAATCCACTCGCTAAGCCTCTTAGCTCTGAAAATAAACCGTGCTAGGGCATTTTCAGCTACCGGTGCAACACATGCTCACTGTGTCAGTCAGGTGAATGTGGAAGTAACTGTGTAACTCTTAAAATACTCCGTGTCATGCTGTTATGGGAAAATAATCAACGACAGGGTGGTGTGATGAAGCAGACTTGCTGTTACCTTCCCAAAGTTGACAATTTTCTTGTAACTTCATGTATATTTTTTTTTATTCCTCTTATACCACAGCAATTTGCCACAATTAAAAATTGTATTAATTAAGGAAAGTCGCGTCATAACTACAACTTTTTATGTTTATCATTATGTTTAACTTCCATGAAACAAGTTAGTTCCTGTTCTCACTTACGGTGTAGCAGCTATAAACAGTCGTTCCCTCATGAGCCTATTTTTTTTCTCTCCTCTGAAGTTAATAAGATTTAAAAAAAAACACCTTCCAACCAATCAGAACCCAGAATTCATCAGCGCCGTGGTATAAATTAAACAGGGTCAAAATCCTGCAGAAAGATTATGGAAATTTCACGGGCAGGGTGTGGGATCCATCCTTTCACAGTCAAAGCAGTGTTTATGTGGTCAAACCCCTCCATCCGCCTCATGCACCCGGGTCACAGCACCAACTTGACCTTGTACAACATTCCTTACACCAACTTCCTTTAACACTTCAGACTGAAGCTGAACATTAAATGAGAACTGCAGTGGGAAACCTACCGAGTCAAAGCATTCAGTTCATCCTACAACTTACAGAAGTGGAGAAATATCACACGATATAAATTACTCAGCATAAAGATACGGGAACTTGGAGTGAAAAGCAAGAGGACAAGAGGCCCTACTGTAAATCATGTCTGCGAGATAGAGACGCCGGAGAGAGGAGAGAGGAGGGAGGAGAGAGGAGGAGGAGGGGCGGCTACACACTTTACTATTCAGCCTTATTTGAATTTGGCACGCATTCAGAAGCCTGAGCAGTGAACCCTTTTCTGCAGTGGCTTGTGAGAAAGGTTACAGTAAACTCTCCGAGCATGAACGAGCTCATTGTGTGCTTCCATAGCGGAAGAAAAGGCATTATTTATTAACAACGTTGGTATTTTTGCAACAGTGTGGGACTGGACCATACTCTTTATACAGTGCATCTGTGGGCATGGAAGAGGCAGCGGGTCTCCTAGAAATGCCCTTCAACAGATAACCCACATGGAAAAGTCAGCATTTAACCTCGCAGTTTAACTCCGACACGGAAATAAGCCCAATTCATTATAGCAGAAATACACTACTTCCATTTGCAATGGGACTCTTTTTTTACTACTGATCCCAATGCTTCTACAGTTTCTCCACTGCATCACTTTTTACTGAGTTTTTCTACTGAAACGTGATCACGTAGACTCTACAGTTTAGGGATAATCCTGGATTCTAGTCATATGTTGCTGTGATTAACTGCAGAGCCTTACACAACTGTTTAGCCCTTCTTCAACCATGTCATATAACCCATCTCTGTTGTCCTGATTAATTAGCGTGCATGGACCTGGCTATTTATCCTACTGTGAATTTATCAATCTGAGTATTTATCCTCCTTTGTGTTTATTGTCTTTTTATCAACTTGAGTATTTATCGATCGTGGTATTAATCCTCCCTTGTAGTTAATGTCTTGTATCCTGTGTATTTATTGTCCCCAGTATCTACAGTCTCAGTTATTTGTCATTCCGAAAATTTATTGGCCCAAGTATTTATCGCCTCGAGTATGTTTTCAGCCTGCAAATTTATCATCCTCACCATTTACGTTCCTTTGCATTCATCATCCTGTATTTAATGCCCTGCGTTTTTACTGTCCTCAGTATATATTCTCCTCTATTTATACTGTCCTGCCTATTTATTGTTTTGGGTATCTATCATCCAGAGAATCTATCGCTCAGTGTGTCTATTGTCCTACATATTTATTGTCCTGAGTAATTTTCAGGCTGCATACTTTTTTTCACCCTGAGTTTTTATCATCCAGAGTATATATCGGCCCATATATTTATCGTCCCAAGTATTTACCATCCTGAGTATTTATCATCCCAAGTATTAATTCGCCCACATATTTTTCGTCTTAAGTTTCATGAAAGAGTAGCAATTCATGAAAGAATAGCAAGGCAGAAACCAATGTTAACCAAAAGAGTCTTGCGGCATATTGTTATGTGGACAGACAAAGCAAAAGAGCAACATTTCGGACAACACAGGTCTTATGTCTGCTCACAGTAAGAACATTATTCCAAGAGTGAAGCATGGTGGTGGTAGTGGGACAGTAGGGGGATATCCCATTTTTGACAGAACCATAAAACCTGCTTTGCGGAAGAAAGTTCTTAAGTAGAACAGCTGATAATCTGTGCTTGAGTACACGCTGAGGGGTAACTGGGTTATGCAACAAGACAATCACAACGCAACGACAACACAAAAGCAAGTCCTCATCTGAAGGGCCGAAAACAAACAGAACCAATGTTTTGGAGTCAAAGTCCTGACTTGAACTTAATTGCAATGTAGATGAATTAAAGACTATTGCAAAACAATTGGGCTAAAATCTGTCCATGGAATTGCAAAAGGCTTTTATCACATTATAGGGAGCATCTGGTTGCAGTTATGGCTGCTGAAGGTGGTTAAACCAGTTATTCATCTTAAGGAGGCATTGGTGATGTTGGTGTTGGACAATTTCCCAACCCTGTCCTGCACAATTAACTCCTGTAACACAATCACTTCAACACAAGAAGAACTGCTTATTAGCTGATTAGCTGAATCAGGTGTTTGGAGCAGCAAAAACTCTAACATATACAGGACAAAGGGTTGGGGAAACAAATCAGACAAGAAAGTGACAAGCAATAATGGCAAAAATTATACATTGTGAAACAAATCTTTGTTCGTAGTTGTAAATCTTTGTTTGACCAAAGATGGATGACGACAAAGTTGTCAGTGTGAAATACTTTTTTATTAAAATCTCAGTGTGACAAAGTTGTCTCTATGACGCTCGTCTAAAATCCACCAATAGGACGACAGCGTAGGATGATGCAAAAAAAAACAAAAAAAAACCTCACAGGACTACAAATATAGTAGCAGTAAATGAGACAGAAAAAAATCTCCTTATTAACTCAAGCTCAGTTTGAACATCGTTTGTGTTAACGTGAGCCTGTTTTCTAGACCGGATCACGCTGATCGATGACGGAACTATGCAGAACGTAAGTCTATCGTTAGAGAATCTTCATCGTATAATCTGACACGGATCAAATATAACACACATTATCATCACACAGTCTGTTGTAGATTTCATTGTGATCTCATACAGTGTGACGAGTAATAATCTTAAGAGTCCAGGTTAACTCCGCCCCCTCCTTCCTCTCTCTTAGAAAGAGCTTGACCTTGCTGTGTAATCTGATTACTCCTCAGAATGAAATGATACACGAGAGGGGAGAAAAGAAAAAACAATGTGTGGCACAAGGTTGTGATGAATATGTAATGAGACGAGGCTCATGAGGATAACGAGCACCTAATAAACCGCGTTCATGAGAAGATAAAAAGGATGAAAGTGGAAGTGAAACATCATTAAAGAGTATGATCAGGCTAAATTTAATGAATATTCAAAATCGAAACAAAACTTTAACACACACACCACGGCCAGGCCACCATTTACAGCAGAAGAGAGACACCTGTCTCATACATCATCTCAGCTACATCAACACAAAAACAGGATGTAGGTAAATAGGGCCAGGCAATACAACGACATATATTGTAATGAATATATGAAGTTTAATATATGAAGTTTCTGAGATACAGTATCACAGGGATCATGATAACGTCTTTATAACCTTTCCCCCCAAACTCTGATTCTTGTACTGAATCTTTCACCTTGTAATTTTTTTTACAGAATTGATTTATCCTCTTTTTCAGTGTTAAATAGTTAAATAATTTATTTTTGCAGAAATTAAATCAAAGTATCAAACAGTTTTACTAGGAGCTTCTATGGAACTCTTTTTATGAAATTTCATAGATAGATAGATAGTGTGATATTTAAAAAAAAATATATACACACACACACACACACACATATATATATATATATATATATATTTTTTTTTTTAAATTATATAATTAAGCAGTTGATTTGATGTTAAAATTTTGCAATGTTTGCAATTCAAATTTTTTACTAAATGAATTTTTTAATAAGTAAAATGTTTTTTATTTAATTTAAACTTTTTCTACAGATTCTCAAAATGCTTTCTTCTTTTTTCAGCATTAAATATTTAATCATTTTTTTATTTTGTATATAAATGCTAAAAAATTCAGTTTAAAAAGTGTAACACTACTGTTTTGCTGTTAATGGATATCATTTATAATATAATCATTTAATAAAAATCGTAATTCATTTTATACTTTTATCTCTTTACTTTCATTTTTATGCTTTGGTATTTTCACTTCATCCTTTATCCTGTGCATTCTATTGCATTATTTTTTAATCATTTAATTTTTATGACTTGACTGTACAGCACTTATACCACATGTATGAAAAGTGCTCTATAAGTTAATAATAATAATAATAATAATAATAATAATAATAATAATTAGTAGTAGTAGTAGTAGTTGTTGTTGTTGTTGTTTGTAGGCAAACCTATCTATTGTGATACATATTGTGTGTCCTAGAGAAGTTTTCAAGTATCATGATACATTTTTGCCATATCACCCACCTCTACTCTGGAGGTACTGTGGTATCAGAATAATGGAAACAAATCTACATCCATTATAAGTGTAAAGTGATAGAAAATTAAAGTGAGAGGTCTTGCACTGCTCTTTCTGGAATAAATAAATAACTAAAATAAAGGAACGCCATAGTCACCATAGTATCGGTGCTTATTTTCAAGTGATATCCTGGTTTAAAACTAAATTGCTACTGTGTTTAGAAAGTTCAGTTTAGAAAATGATTTCTCCATTCAAGACCTCCCACATATTCAGATGCATTAAAACGGACCAGCAGCAAATATGACACTCTCTCACTCTCTCTCTCTCTCTCTCTCTCTCACACACACACACACCCACGACTGTGGATTAGTCAAGACGAGCCCTAGCGTAATGATGACGAAGGACATTACACACTGATCACTCGAGGAGGTCAGTTTCAGCGGTGCTCCGTATGGGACAAACATCTCCACCTCTGAACTGATGCAAGTGGCTGTTTATAGAAACTGGAGTCAGGTTGCACTGCAGTGTGTGTGTGTGTGTGTGTGTGTGTGTGTGTGTGTGTGTGTGTGTCTAACTGTCTGTCTCACACCCTTCCCTTCCCCTGTCCTCAAACACTCTGGGCAAGATGAGACAAGAAACGAGCATCACGTGTGGTCTCATTACAACTCTGAAAGCACTAAACGTGCGGTTGGGTTCAGCAGATCAGCGACACTTAACTCTTATTTAATCAACTCTAAGTGCTTTTCATTCACCGGTGTTTAGGCTAAACTTCGTTAACCAAGCATGAAAAATGCTGTCAGAACAAAAACTAAAAACCTAATGACCTAATGCAAGTCTACTGAGCACTTCCTACACTTTTTAACTAAACAACCAATTATTGCGACATTGCAAAATAGTCTAGTCAAGTCAAGTCAAGTGGAGTTTATTGTCATTTCAACCATACAGCCAGTTAGTACGTAGTGAAACATAAGACAAACACAGAACAACACAGAACTACAAGGGACTACATAAATTTATACATAAAGTGCACATGTGCAGACAGCACAAGACAGTACAGTGACTACTGGGATAGACAATGGGCACAGTAAGTCCCAGTGCAGCGCCGACCAGTAAATAAAATATATCTAATTAAATATAAAGGACAAACTTGGTTTTAAAAGCAATATTAGATGTAAATGGGTAGCAGGAATTACTTAGACTGGTTACTTGGTTACTTACTTGGACTTGTTCATTTTCTGTGGCTGAATCTCACATTTCCAGCACACGGTCCACTACAGCGTGGCATGTAGTGAGCATATATATTGAGAGTAAGAAGCCATGTGGGATTTAACATAAGTGTGTTTTATGTATGGATCCAGCTGTGCTGTGTGTGTTACGTTAAAAGCAGTTCCTCCTGCAGCATTCCTGCCACATTAATAACGTTTACAGATGCAGGAAATAAAACACCTGTATGAGCGTTCCAGTGAAAATGATTAAAATAATGCTGCAGGCCATTGTACTCAGAGCTGGGAAAGATCCAAGTCGATTTTCCAGAGTTCTGATCTAAAAGCGTTCTAGTTGCTTTGGCTCATTAAAACATGGACACCCAGAGCAAGGTGATATTTGTATGGCTCTAAAATTGATAAACATATTAATAAGAGAAATGACATATAATGTACGTTAGCTGTCTTGTTCAGCTTTGCTCATAAAATAATATGTTACAATGTTATGGTCGCGTTTGTACGTTTGGGCTGAAAGTCAGCGGAATTCTGTTACAGATCTAAATTTACAATGCTGTTAAAACTCGTTTTCACAACACAAAAGCTACGTCAAGAAAAAAAATCTACTTTTATCAAGAAACGACGCAAAGGGAAATCTGTTTACCGCTGACACTATGGCGCCATATTGTTGTGACATCAGGTGTGTTCATGTCAGAGAACTCAAGCAGGGTGGATGGTGCCAGAGTTTCCGACTTGGAATTCTGAGTTGAATTGCACTTTCCCGTGTCGGAGGTCGGGATTCTTCTGAAATCCGAGTACAATGGATTGCATCATAACATGCTAGTGATAGTGGGAAATCTACACCTTATAAAACCACATTGACTAAGCTTTTTCTCCTCTTCCACTTCTTCAGCTCTCTTCTCGACATACCTGTGCTCAGTACAGTAGCTAGTGTAGCCAGCTGGCTGGTAGTTTAAACACAGGAAAAGGAAAAATTCATAATAATAAGGGAAAAAAAAGGCAAAATTCACGATTCGTTAATTCTGTATTGACTTTGCCAATAAAATGTGATTAACCAAATTAATGAATCGGGGGGGGGGGGACTGAATCTGAAACATTAACAGCTGACAAGAAACAAGACAAGTCTTGTATCTGGTATGATTATTTATGGTAAGAAAATGTTTAGCAGCAGAGAATCATGGTGGTGGTAGCATGATGGTGGGGGGGATGCCTTGAAACCTGGACAACCTTCCACAGAAGAAGTAATACAATTAAAAAAAAATATATATATATATATATATTAGAGTACACTTAAAAAAAAATTTAGAACCTTAAAAGGGTTTAACAAAATGTTAATGTTAATCTTTTTTGAAAGCTAAGAACCACTAATTATCTAACAAACTCTAAAAGAACACTTTCACCCCCCCAAAGAGTGTACATATTAACTATATAAGTGTATCAGTCCAAAATATTGGTCAACATTTTCTTCTTAATACTGAGGTTCTGTCAGGCATTTAACTAAACAACAGTTAGGAAAAATAAAGTTCTTAACGTGTACTTTACGGGTTTTTACCATCCTAAAAGGAAATTCTTTCAGACAGAGAAGCACTCTGTTGTAGGGCTCTGCATAAAAGCTTTATGATTTCCCCTGGACAGTCAAGCACTCTAACATTTGAGACTCATGTATACAGAACTCGAGTAATTAAAATTCAATTGCAATGTTTAAATGTTCAAATGAATCTGATAACATGGCTCTCGGTTGCTTTTTGGCAGATTTGGTGTGTAGACATGCACTAAACACCTCAGTGAATGCTCATTGAGGCGAAGCTGAACACATCACACACTTAATCACGAACACACAGAGGAATTTAACAGAGCAAAATAGCTGAAATGAGGCGTGACTGATGAGCTCCAGTCACATCCTACAGGAATTCCCCACAAATCAGTGAAGTCCAGGAAAATCCAAGCATGTAGCTTTAAAAGGTACTGAAGCTTAACTTGGCACAGCCAGACTAAATTGAGAGCGACGCTGTTCAGCCACATGAATGTCCCATTGTGTGTACCATGGACTCAGTGATGAGTGTGTGTGTGTGTGTGTGAGAGAGAGAGAGAAAGAAAGATAGAGAGTATGAGTCACTTACTATAACAGGGTCTATTGTTAGTAAATGCTTAAACAAAGTGCTCATCTCATCCACAATTACGAGAATCCCAAGAGTTCCTCTTTCCACTTTGACTCTCATCAAAGAGTTCCTGATGCAAATCAAATCAAAGAAGGGAACAAACCGAGCAACGGTACAAGCAGAGGCTGCGTTACAGTAAATCATTACTCATCACACACAGACTATTTTCTTCTTCATTTGTCAACTGAACGATTGTGTATAACTAATCTATTGAATTTCTCCACTGGTGGAAAAAGAGGGTGCATGCGGAGGGAATTTCTGCCACTTAAAGCGCATGTTGCGGAATCCAGAAACCCAGGATTTAAAGATTCCTGCCTACTCCTGATTAGCGTCCACAGAGATGAGAAGTGGTGAGCATCGTACCTGTGAGCGTGGTTTCAGCCCATAAAATAAGTACAGAGGTTCTCTGACTGTGAAAAAAAATTCAGAATCTAACGATAAACACATCATTAAGAGTTCGACTAGATGGAGTTTGATTACGGATGCGCGTAAGTGAACATTTCAGGGCATTCCGAGCGAGGACGATGGTTTAGCTCTATCATATTGTAGGTTAAAGAAACAAGACAAAAGCAAACTGATGAATATGGCAGATTTCAAAATTCTGTAATTAATCTCCATAAATATGAACTTCCAAATATGATTGAATGTTTTCAAAAGTCTGATCAATGAATAATTATGGTTAAGCTCGCCTCACATTACTATTTTTGATGGCTATATGTTTTGATTATGACGTGTGTAGAATGGTTGTGATGCTCTATGTCTATGGCAGAAGACGAATACCATGCACGACTAGACGCAATGCCTTTTTTGGCGTTCACAATTTTCTGTAAATGACATTAATTCAGTGAACAAGGGGACGTTCTCGGTTAACGCAACCTCTGTGTACAAGCTGTAGTCTGCTCTTTACATTGCCAACCAATTCCAACTTTTTCGCTGACTTCAGAAGCCGGAACAGCAGCTCAGATCGGATATTTTTCACATCCGATTCACATTCAAATGAGGTTCACATCCGATTTTGCTGTTAATTCTGAGGTTGTTATCGTTGTTGTTGCAATGATTTTTTTTTTTTTTTGGCTAGGCCAAAATTCATCATTGACACTCAAACTATTCACGAGTCCAGATGAAATAAAATGTCTCGTCAGTCTGTCGGGGAAAACTAGCTACAGAACTCTGTAGCCAAATACATGGACATTTCCTAATGGAGATCAATGATAGAGTCACTCATGGCTTCCATGGCAACATAAAATTAAAGCAAAATACAAAGAGGCTAAAGATCACTCGTCTTTTCTACAACTATAGCAATTCTAGTGTAAACTGTTTTTCAGGAAAGTGCATTTTGGTAAGGGAATGATGTAAAGATGAGAATCAGATATGGGTCAGGTGTTGGGTATATGTAATCAGACAAGACCAAAAAAAAAAAAAAGTACCAGAATATCAAAATTGTGCGTTAAAGTTGACAGACACACCAGTACAACCTGATTGTTATTCTGATTCAGAGGATTATGATTCTATTATAAAACGATTCTCAATGCATCTCCCTTACTTTTGTGTCGCAATATGACCATATCTGTGAAGAAACGTCAAGGTTGTAGGAGAAAATGAAAGCCTTGCTTTTCTATGAACGAGTAACAGCGCAGATCCTTAGAGACAATTATTACTGTGATTGTTTTATACCAACTTTGATAAGAGTGCCTGGTTAAGCGTTCTCGGGTTAGCCACGACAGTTTTTCCTGCTAACGCCATCTCCTAGAGGAACCAAAGTATTTATTCTTGCAAATTGCCAAAGTCTTGTCAAGATCTTTTTTCCTGTCAGCCTCAGAAAGTATTCCCAAATGTCAGCTTTTTAAAAAAAGACGGTGCTGGTTTGAATTCTTGCTGCAAATGTTCCTTACTACGTGGCTTCTCTCACATTTTAAATGCAAACACACCTTCCAGAAACTGTGGAGCTCTTCGTCTATGTAGCTACCCGGTTTCCAGAATCAGCCGGAAA
Source organism: Pangasianodon gigas (assembly GCA_022758105.1). Taxonomy (NCBI): domain Eukaryota; kingdom Metazoa; phylum Chordata; class Actinopteri; order Siluriformes; family Pangasiidae; genus Pangasianodon; species Pangasianodon gigas. The sequence goes on from CM040465.1 coordinate 23,594,034, forward strand.
AAAAGTTAAAAAGTCTGTTGAGTACTGTTTTTTTAATAATTGACAATCTTTCAACAAAGCATCAAGATGAAAAGCTATTATTTCACCACCTCCAAGTAGTCACACACTAAATACAAATTTTGTCTAGAGAAACATTTCGTAACTCTAAAAATAGTTCAGTAGTAAGCGTGTAACAATTTTAACACATTAACAAATAAGAAAAAGCTGAAGAAATATACACATATAAAACCAACAAAATTTTAAACTGTACCATCAACACACAACACTCACATATTTGCTGTCTGTTGGGAAATATCTGAGTCAATCCAAATCAATTAGAAACCAAGTAGACTGCATTTAAGTTTAATATTAACTAGTTTGCGCAGTTATTTTTATAATGATCAAATCCTTCATTCAGCGTCAGCTCCATGTTCTCTGTGTTTCTGGTCATTTTTGTGATTTCTACACACACTTGGTAAAGATTTGTTATTTCTGATGAGTTTTATGTGGATGTTTTCAGCTGAACGTGTTTTTTAATGCCAATCATTTTTAATTATTTTTTTTGCTTATAGACTCACTTAATTATGTGCAGCATGAAACCAAAGCAAACCCTAAAGTATCCATTTCACTTCCAAACAGACTCAGCAAACAGAGTAATAGGTATGAAAGTGCCCCAACATCACCTAGCCTACACTGATGGATCGTCAGTAATGCGAAAGCAGCCTCACCGCCCTCTCTGTGTTATTTATGTCGCACCTTTCCATTGAATCAAAGTTGCACAAACTGGCAATAGAGTGAAAACAAAAGGATAAGCCAAGAATGACCTGAAAGCGGGAGTGCACAGAAATTCAGTGGAGTAAAGGGAAAGGGTTAAAAAGTTTGTGTGGGTTTTGTTTTTAAATTAAGCAAAGCTTGTGCAGTCTTGAAGGTGTTGAAGAAGTGCGTTGCAGAGTTTGGAGACTTGGCAGTAAAGGATGTGGCTCTAACTGTAGAGAGTTTAGTGAGACGGATGGTAAGGAAATTAGTACGAGCAGATCAGAGCAAGGGTAAAGTCTGCGAAGTTCTCTAACAGTAAAGATAAACATTCTCAACTAGATCTGGGCATTTGTAACTGAAAGAGTGGAGAAACTGAGAGTTACAGTAGTCGAACGAATGTTAGCATGAACGAGTGTTTCTGCATCATAAAGTGAAGAGAGGACCAAAAGGTCAGGAAAGGAGAGCGTGGAGCCGAAAATAATTACAATGGAATTAAACGGTGGTGGACAGCGTGACTGATGTCAATAATGATCCTCATTTATCATTTATACCTTTGTGTGTAAATATTTTCATGGCCAGACTGGAATAAAAATAGCTGCCAGATTCACAAAAGTTGCTCTGATTTTCTTCATACTCTCATGTGTATAATGATAAACACCAATGACCTGTAAATTACCAAGCACAGTCATAGCACAACTGATTTACATTTAGCCACACCCACAAAACTCCATAAAAGGCAAAGCTCCAAGCAACAAAATGGCAACTAAACAGTGAAGGAGGGCCTCTTAAGGATGGCGTGTGCTAAATCTTCCATTAATGCAGCTCAGTAACTGCCTGGTGTCGGCTACCGTAGACACCACGGGCGACTGCTTTAAGAAGACACGTGCAGCCTGGCTTCTTCTAATTTTTATTAATATGCGACTCTGAAATGTTTACCAAAGTGTCTCTATTATTCATCTACAGTATCTTGGTGGAATTGAACATTTTAGTGAATCAAATTATCAAATATCTCACTGCAATATTGCACTATTTGGTCATAATTCAAACTGTTTCCATGAACAGCACAGCCTGCGTGAAAATCCTCTCTACAGCCCCAACACAGAGCTGATACACACTTATTGAAGCCGGTGCGTCACGTCTCTTGGTGTTTGTTACATGTATACACGGTGTTTCTGTGGGATGAAGGATTAACGCTCACTGGACAACAGGCTTTTAATGAGACATTTTGAGTCCTGTCCGGACGTATGGCTTCACTGGGAGTGAAGGGAGTGTGGGCAGGTGAGTTTTGCATAGAAAAAAAAAACCAAAAAAACATCTTGACATTTATTGGACAGTGAGCTCTTCGTTTGTCCCGCCTGGATGCATGGATCCGCCTTACGACGATTGGTTGACCTCTCAAAGGGGCGGAACCACATAACCACCTGAAACAGGAACGAACATGACTGCCATCTCCAGCTTCAGCATACCGGCACCAGTCAGAATCACCGGGATCCTGATTATTTGCATTCATTTCTTAAATTTGTTGTTTATAAGTCTAGCTAGCTGTCACTTCCTGCTTCAGCTAGCAGCTTAGCTGCTTTTTGGCACGAAATGGCAGACACTGCTAATGTTGACCTGATTTTAGAGAAGGTTTTTGATGCTCATACTGAAAATTAAGGAGAGAATGACAATTAAACAAAAAAGCATACAAACTAGAGTCAACTGTTTATTATACACTATGTACAGTATAATCTATAATAGATAATTGTGCTTCCTTTATTTTATTAACCACAAGCTGCTACTGGTAGACACACACTAATCCCGAATAAACATCGGGCGTGTTGCATAAAGATCACATCACGCATTGCGTCATTGTGACCTCAGCCAATCCAGTCCAGACGTGTCTCACAAGCATTTCTGTAAGTTTCAACCAGCACATTTTGATCCGTTTTCTCAACTCCAGCATGCGGTTTACAGTTATGAGTGCTTGAATTCGCATTTCTGCCGAAGTTCTCGAGATTAGCTGTTTAATGTTTACTCATTAAAGTAACAAGCTGCGTTTGAGACCTACCAGAAGCCCAAGAGAATCTCGGCCAAGCCCGTCAAACTCTCTCATGTACTAATTACACTCACTTGTAACTCATTACCTCATTAGCAATTTCTATGGCGTTTATACTTCACTCACACACATGCGTGAGAAAATAGAGAGTGAGTGTAAAACAAGAGCAAAGTGGCACACAAGCTCAAATCTGACGCGGTTTTATCCTGATGCAGCTTTCGCCTGTAAAACCAAAGGCAATCGTGCCTTTTCTGTGGGAGGTCCTAAACTCTTCCATGTGAGGTCTGCTTCGTCAACAGCCTTTTAAATCTTCGCTGAAAACGTATTTTTATTCTTTAGCTTTTGAATAGGTCCTTTAATAGGGTGAAATAAGTAAATACCTTATGCTGTATTTAATTATATCTATTTATTAATCATTATTATTAAATATAACTGATATTGTTTATTTGGTTGATGGATTTGTAAAGCACTTTGGGTCAACTTCTGTTGTCTTTAAATGTGCTCTATTAATAAAGGTTGACTTGACTAGTGCACCTCTGAGGTGAAGATGTGGATTGATTGAATGAGGTCTTGATGTGACACTTCAAGCAAGGCGTCCAGATTGCGTTGGCCTTGTGGGGTGTCGTTTTGTCCTGTCGAATGGCTAGACAAATGTTTTCATTTCTGCATTTCTCTTGGATGTATTTAATGTTGATTAAATAAAATCTCTAGAAGCAGGATTATGTATCCAGGATCGATGTACAGTTTAAGTAGGACGTTCTGAAAGAAAATACGAGCAAACTAAACATCAAAATAGACAGACAAACAAGAAATGTGACGCTGCGTTCAGCGAGTCTCTACACAAGTGTGTGTTGTTTTGTGTGAGCGTGAATAACTAAATTCTAGGTTATGCTACTATACATTAAAATCAAATTCCCATGAAATCCACGTGAGTATTAGTGTGAATGATCCTGTGCATCCTCTCTTCCCATACACAACACTGTCACGTCTCACACACACACACACACACACACACACACACACACACGCACACAAGACCACACACACTTCACCAAACGAAGCTTGTGTGTGTGCACAATGACAAATCCTCCGTAACTCGGGACCTGAAAAGAACTGCAGGAGCACAGACGGAGGAGAAGAGAGAGAGTTCAGCATCAGCACATATTTAGAAATCAGCAAATTTTTTCCAGCCTGAAGGAAAAAGCCACAAGAGAACAGTGTGATGAGAACACTCCCCCCCCCCTTTCTCTCTCTCTCTGCTCCGTTTTCCTCCTCCACATTAATTACGACTGACTGAGGAAGAAGTTATGACTCGAGTGTTCTAGCCTTCACTTTCAGGTTTATTTTAGCATCGCATTCCCTTTTCCCACCAGGCTTGAATTATTAATGAGCACAGCTCCTATAATGCATGACTTAGAGTGCGATAAACTCATCAATTAAACAAAAGCGCTGATAAGTGGAGATTGCGCTTAATTTCCAGACGCAACACAGAACTGATGACTTTGTGCTTTAATTGTACACGGTGCAATATTATACCGACTTTAGAGCCCATGAATTGTTGATGCTCGTGATACATAAGGAATTGAAACACTCTGTGTTGTGCTGTTATAGAAAAATAATCAGTAAGAGAATGATGTGATGAAGCAGTGTTACTGTTATCACATGAAGCAGAGCGGGCAACTAGGTGGCCCTAAGAACAGCGAGGGCCAAACTGTCCTGGGCCATCAGAGAGGCAAAGTGCACACACGCACAGAGAACCCACCGCCACTTCGAGGCCAGCGGAGACACGCGGCGCATGTGGCAGGGCATCCAGGCCATCGCCAACTACAGGACATCATCACCTCCCTGTGACAGTGATGCCTCCCTTCCAGATGCCCTGAACAACTTCTGCACTCGGTTCGAGGTGCAGAATGACGTGACGGCGAGGAAGACCACCCCTCCTCCCAGTGACCTGGTGCTGTGTCTAACCACGGCTGATGTGAGGAAGACTCTACACAGAGTTAACCCATGGAAGGCTGCTGGATCAGACAACATTCCTGGCAGAGTGCTCAGAGGATGTGCAGACCAGCTAGCAGATGTTTTCACGGACATCTTCAACACCTCCCTGAGCAGCGCCGCCGTTCCAACGTGCTTCAAGGCCACCACCATCGTCCCCGTGCCAAAGAAGTCTCCAGTGTCCTGCCTCAATGACTAACGTCCCGTTGCACTCATACCCATCATCATGAAGTACTTCGAGAGGCTCGTCATCAAGACCCTGCTGCCCCCCTCACCGGACCCCCTGCAATTCGCTTACCGTCCAAACCGCTCAACGGATGACGCCGTCACCACCACCCTCCATCTGGCCCTCACCCACCTGGACAAAAATCACACATATGTTCGAATACTGTTCATAGACTTCAGTTCAGCATTCAACACAATCATTCCTCAGCACCTGATTGGAAAGCTGAACCTGCTGGGCCTGAACACCTCCCTCTGCAACTGGATCCTGGACTTCCTGACTGGGAGACCTCAGTCAGTCTGGATCAGGAGCAGCATCTCCAGCACCACCACACTGCGCACTGGGGCCCCACAGCGCTGTGTGCTCAGTCCACTGCTGTTCACCCTGCTGACTCATGACTGTGTAGCAATGCACAGCTCAAATCACATCATCAAGTTCGCCGATGACACGACCGTGGTGGGTCTCATCAGCAAGAATGACGAGTCAGCATACAGAGAGGAGATGCAGCGGCTAACGGACTGATGTGCAACCAACAACCTGTCTCTGAATGTGGACAAAACTAAAGAGATGGTTGTTGAATTCAGGAGAGCACAGAATGACCACTCTCCACTGAACATCGGCGGCTCCTCCGTGGAGATCGTCAAGAGCACCAAATTTCTTGGTGTTCACCTGGCAGAGAACCTCACCTGGTCCCTCAACACCAGCTCCATAACCAAGAAAGCCCAGCAGCATCTCTACTTCCTGCGACAGCTGAGGAAAGCCCATCTCCCACCCCCCATCCTCACCATGTTCTACAGAGGGACTATCGAGAGCATCCTGAGTGGCTGCATCACCGCTGGTTTGGGAATTGCACCGTCTCGGATCGCAAGACCCTGCAGCGCATAGTGAGGACAGCTGAGAAGATCATCGGGGTCTCTCTTCCCTCCATCACAGACACTTACACCTCACGCTGCATCCGCAAAGCCACCAGCATTGTGGATGACCCCACACACCCCTCTCACACACTCTTCACCCTCCTGCCATCAAACAGTACCAAAGCATTCGGGCCTTATGGCCAGACTGTGCAACAGTTTCTTCCCTCAAGCCATAGGACTCCTGAACACTCAGAGACTAGACTGACACCACACACACACACACACACACGCACACGCACACACACACTCAACTGAACATCACCCCATCCTCCTTGCAATTTTTGCACATCTCTGTATTCAATTTCTGCTGCTACAAATATTTATAATATACTGTATATAATCTTTATAATCTCTACCCGGCTGCTACTCCTTATATTTACATTTACAGAAACTTATATTGTTATTCTTTTGCACTGCTGTCACCTGATTCACTTTCTACCAGAACTGTGTACTAGTTGGTGCTGCACTGTAACTTACTGTGCCCATTGTTGTGTTTTGGTGGTTTTGTACTGTCTTGTGCTGTCTGCACATGTCTGCTCTGTGCACTTTATGTAAATATGTGTCGTCTCCTGTAGTTCTGTGTTTGTTTTATGCAGCACCTTGGTCCTGGAGGAATGTTGTTTCGTTTCACTGTGTACTAACTAGCTGTATATGGTTGAAATGACAATAAAGCCACTTGACTTGACTTGAAATTGATTATTTTGCTATAACAGCACGTCCTGAAGTGTTTTATTCCTCTTACACCACAGTAATTTGCCAAACATTTTTTTTAATCAATTTTTATTTATTAAATAGCGATACGTCATACATTTTATCCGTTTATAGTTACATTTAATGGTGTGGAATGTCCATAAAACAGGTTAGTTCCTGTTATCGCTTGCGTTAAAGCAGCTACAAACAGTCGTTCTCCTTTTTCTCTCTCTTGAAGTTAACAAGACAGAAAAGGCAGAAACCAAGAAACCGCTAAGCGAAAGCTAATCTCTGACACTGGAGACTCCTTCCACAGATGTTACATAAACGTCTCCTGTTACATAAACTTCAGTTACATAAACTTACATAAACTTCACTGTATCAACACTTACTCACGTTTTTCTTGATTTTTCTTATTACTATAGAAACTTGTGATTCGCAGCTGCACTACTGTCAGAGCTGCTGTTATAGGAAATTAATCAACACCTTCTGACCAATCACAATCCAGAATTCAGAGGCGCTGTGGTAAAGAAAAGGCTTGTTACAAGACAAAATTGTGAAGCAACCTTGAGTTTGAGAAAGGTGCTATATAAATTAAACATTATTATTATTATTATTACTGTATGTAGTTGATGCGAGAGATAGTGCTCATGACTAAAGACACATAGTTTCACAGCCTCTGTTGCATGTGTGTGGCGCAGTTAAACTAGCCTCGTCTTGTCAGTAATTAAATTAACCATGCTAATTTAATAACATGGTCTTTAACTTAAGTACACTATAATCTAGGAGTAGCTGGAGGTGTAGTAATAACACACATGCAAACAAAAAAACCTCTGTAACACTCTACAACGCCGGGGCAGATTATAGACTAAAGGTGGGGTTGTGTTTACAAGGCACGAATAATATTTGATGTGGGTCAGGTATAAAAAGCAAATATTACAGTCGTTTACTTTGTGTAAACATCATCAGTGCCACTATTTTCCCACGCACACTCGAGGAAAAAACAACAAAGAGGGGGCGATATGACAAAAATATCGTATCACGATACTTTCCACGATATATGATATGCATGATTAGATTTAGGTTATATTATATTTAAACTGCCAGCCACAGCGCAGTGTTCCACTAAAGTAAATAAAAAATTGAATAAAACAAACAAATCAATTGATGGCTACATTATCTACATATAAATTACTTTAAATACCTGAACGTTTTATTTAAATAAACAAACAAACAAGCAGAAATAAATACTAATAATTCTACTAATGAATAAAATACATTAGAATTTTAAAGCTCAAAATTTTAACATCAAATCAGCTGCATCAGAGTTTATAAATATTATTTCTTTTTTAAAAATGTTACAAAACAATATCATGGTATCTGCAATATCTCAGAAAAGTGTATTGCAACTTAATTTATCACAACATCGATATTATATCATCATTTTGCCCAGCTTTAGGGGTGGGTGATGTGACAAAAATATCATACTGCGATTCTCAAGTATAAATATAACAATATCCACATTTATATCAGAAAATGAACCTAATTTACCACAGGACTGATGTAATGTCATGATAAGGTAGAGTTAGTGTTATTTTCTGATGGTAAGGTATAAATAATCCCACGCACAGTACCCTCTTTTCACGCATCAGTGTGAAAATAAACCAGAGGACTACATGTTCCAGTCTCGTTAGCGTGCACACCTGAACGTGCGCTATCCTCCGGGGGCTAAAATCACGTGACGCTCTGAAAAGGCACACTGAGGCCCGAGGCGAGACAGCTGGGTACCTAGCAGCAGACATGTAGCATAAACCCAGACGTCAGCAATGCGGGATGCGCCGCTGTGTTCGCACTCTGTAACACAGACGAACGCAGTGCTGCGCTCATCAGGACTTTACTGAACTCCATTTTACACCATAAGAGCCGGAGGTGTCAGATCCCAACACTTCTTACACACAGCGCAGACGACTGATCACACACACACACACACTGCAGGGAAAACGCTTTTCTAATTTAATACAATCTCAAAAATATTTACATGAAAGCATTTAGTACTAGGGGGTGTGGCAATATGACAAAAATATCATATCATGATATCACATTAGATGGCATTTCTACAATACATGATATGCATCATGATACAAGTTACAGGTTTGCGAACAATCTTCTTATAATTTTTTTAGCTTTCTTATTTTTTTCTAAAAAAAACCTCTTATTGTTGATGATACAATATTTAAAGTCGGTGAAAACTTTATTTATTTTTTAAATATTTTTTAAATAACATTTTTATTTATGAAATTAATTATAAATACTTAACACTGAAACATACAAAAAAACAAATCTGAAAAAAAAAATTACAATTTTACAAATTTACACATTTAAATTTTAAAAAATTTAAGTAAAGTTTAACATCACATCAGCTGCTTCTTGCCCTTTCATAATAATTTTTTTTTTTTTAAAACAAAATTTTCTTTAAAAATCACGATATCCATAATATCTAAGAAAAGCGTACTGTGACATAATTTATCATGATATCGATATTCTATCATCATATTTTCCAGTCCTAACTGGTCCGTTCATTTTTTTCTTTAATAACAGCGTGCACACATCTTATTTTAATCATTTTCTGTGGAACTGTCACAAAGATATTGTACAGAACCATCATTAATATGGAGAGAGAGTTCGCGGTCAATCGTGTCTTAATTAAATGATTAAACAATAAATTTGTGTCATCACTGCTCCTGCTGGTGTCTGGCGTTTTATTTCCTGAATTTTATTTCCTCTTCCAACTGAAATAAAATCCTGCTTACGCCACTGATAAAGGTCTTAATGCTTCTGCTGCATTTTTATCTCTAAAATTAAACCAGCTGTGATCATTAATAATGAGAGAGAGATCGAGCGATATGACAAAAATATCATATCATGAGACCTGAAGACATTTTTATAATACACGATGTGAATCATAATATTAAGGTTCAGTAGTTTAAGAAAACTGTGGAAAACTTTTATGTCTATAATGTCTACAAAAATAAGCATAAAATAAATTCAATTAAATTTAATAATGAATAATAAATTATAAATTATAATTCATAAAATAATAAATAATAGCCTACATTTTAAAAGTTCAGTACAAATTTTTTGCTCTTGCTATCTGAATAAATTCAAACAAGATATCGCAATAGCTGCAATATCTCAGAAAAGTGTATTGTTATTAATTTTTTTATACATTATTTAGCATGATATTGTTATTATATCATATCGTAATATCACGCAGCCCTAATTAACACAATTCTCACTCAATTCTTTTTTGTAATCTGTATTTTATTAAATTTTTACATGACATGGTAGTTCCATTTTCTTGGAGGATGTTTGTGAATGACATTTGCATTTTTTTTTTAATTTTTTTTTTTTATTTAGATTTGTTGCGCTTCAGGTGCGCTTTCCAGTTTCTCAACATGACAAGTTTGTCTTATTTCAAGAGGGAGAAAAAAACAGAGAAACTTGTGCTGTCGTAACATAAGCGGGAGCAGGAACCAACTTGTTTCTCAGATACTCCACAAAATGAAATGCAACTATAAATGGATAAATAGTATGATATGTCGTTTTTTAAAAAACTGTAATTGTTAGCAAAGTGCTGTGCTATAAAACACTTCATGATGTGCTGTTATTGGAAAATAATCAACTGCTGTGTGGTAACAGTAACTCTGCTTTATCACACCACCCTGTCGTTGATTATTTTCCTATAACAGCATTACACACACTCATTACTGACCCATGCCTAGTGGAAGTGTGTGTGTGTGTGTGTGTGTGTGTGTGTGTGTGTGTGTGTGTGCAGCACGAGAGATCTCTGTAGTTTACTCCAAACCTGTTTCACACAAGCGAGGACGCTCCGGATTCCACCCTGCATTAATCTCACTGGAATTTCAAAGTAAACACTCTCTCCATGCAGCTGTCCGGCTTCCCGACTGCACACGGCACCCGAGAGACAACCTGGAATCTCACGCATTTAAACACCAACGCCGAGCACATGGAACGCAACGGGGAATAAAAAACGACAGTGGAGAGTTTAAGTCAGTGTTTAATTACGCAGCAGAGAGACAGAGAGAGAGAGAGAGAGAGAGAGAGAGAGAGAGACAGAGAGAGAGAGAGAGAGTACTTAAAGCTGAGTGATCAGAACCAGATTGGGAAAGAGTGTCAACTGATACCTCATGAAGACAGTGAGAGAAGGCAAAGAGGGAGAGGGAGAGACAGACAGACAGACAAAGAGAGACAGGGGACAGAGAGAAAGAGAGAGAGAGACATGGAGAGAGATGGGGGACAGAGAGAGAGAGAGAGAGAGAGAGAGAGAGAGAGATGGGGGACAGAGACATGAAGAGAGAGAGGCAGGGGAGAGAGAGAGAGACATGAAGAGAGAGAGAGACAGACAGACAAAGAGAGACATGAAAAGAGAAAGACAGGAGAGAGAGAGACATGAAGAGAGAGAGATGGGGGACAGAGAGAGAGAAAGAGAGTTGCAAAGAGAGACATGAAGAGAGAGAGACGGGGGACAGAGAGAGAGAGAGAGAGAGAGAGAGAGAGAGAGAGAGAGAGGAGCGATGTCTGACACAGCAGTCTGTAAGGGACAGCAGAACTAAAAGCAGAGGTCACTTCACTCCACCCAGGCGTGATGAAGAAATGCACAATCTCTGAAACTGAAAAACAGGAACACAGTGTGCTCGTCCTCTGCACTTTTCTTTAATTAAAAAAAAAAAAAAAAACGTTCCTGATAATACACAATAATTTACCAGAACAATATTTTTCCAAACTGTTCAAACTTATATGCCTTAAATGTGACTAGTACATGCCCCAGACTCATAGTTCCCAGACTAGACCTGTCTGCCCCAAGAGCCATGTTTCCCAGACCTCTACATTCCAGATAAGTGTCCCCAAACTCAAACATCAAATACGCTTATTCACAAACTTCATCACGACTCCTGCGTGTCCCCAGACCCGGCTCCTGCGTGTCCCCAGACCTGACCCCTCTGTGTCCGCAGACTTGAGTCCTGCACATCCTAGACTCGACCCCTATGTGGCTGCAGAATCGACTCATATGGTGTGTCCCCCCAGACAGGACTCATACGTGTCCTCAGACTCCTACGCGTCCCAGACAGGACTCATACGTGTCCTACATGCCCACAGACCCATACACGTCCCGCGCTCCTATGACTCAGGCTTAAACATCCCAGACCCATACGTCCCACATTCATATTTCGAGTCCAGCGCATCAAGAAAAAGCAAATGATGAAATGTATTAGTGCACAAAAAGTTTTCTTATGTTAGAAAACTTTCAGAACTTCTGGAAAGCACTCTGAGGTCCTAACTTCTTCTCAAGCCACTGAGAATCACTTTAATCACCAAATGTGCAGTACACAGGAATTTCACTTGGCAGATGAGCACACTCAAAGCCAAAGAGATCTCCATAACTACATAAAGCTTTCTCTGATTTAACACATTTCTTAATCAGCGTGTTAGAAGGGACTGAGGAAGCAGGGAAGGAAGTGTGTTTCTCCAAAAGCAAAATAAACAGCAGTCAGACTAATAACAGCTAACAACCTACTATTAGGCCAGACAGCAGTACACAGTAACACCCCTGCAGGGGAAATGCACCCTGAAGCAGCTAAACCCTGTTTGTTTTAGTGGATCTGATGAAGTCACTGCTGAAGTTTGGTTACAGTTTCTCTCCAATATAAACACATTTCCTGTAACAGATCTGAAGTTCAGGCTGAATGGAACTCTGTGGATAGTTTCAGGGGATGTGGAGAGGAAATGTGACATTTTTCTGCAAAAAGAAAAAGACAGAGGGAGAGAAATGCAGACAGAGAGAGAGAAATGCAGACAGAGGGAGACTTCCAAGTGCACGCGCGTTACTAAACATACAAAAACAAACAAAAACAAACAAATAAACAAAAGCAAGACAATGAAGCAGAGTTTGCAGTTTGCGGGGTTTAAAAGTGATTAAAGCTCTCCTAATATGAAAATGAAAGTGTCACACTTTCAAACCTGCAGTAGAAATGATTTAGTTTTGTAAAAAAATCATACTAATAGAAATAAAAAGTGAAATAAAGCTCGCGCGAGATGACTTACTGGCGCACATAAAGACGTCCTGCAGTTTTCCACTCACTCTGCTCCAACACTGGCTTTCCAACAAACTGCTCCCAGTGAAAAACTACTCATTTATCCGTTCTGAAATCAAATAAGCACTTGGGGTTCATGTGGAGTTCCTCTTCCTGCAGGAAAGTGAAATCCCTCCAGCACGGAGGAGCCGTGTTTACTCCGCGTCCTGCCACAGCCAGCGGGCGGAAGTACTCCCGCGCCTGATTGGTCCGTTTCTTCACCGAGAGGCGGGACTCAGCCTTAATGAGGTGATCTGATTGGCTGGAGAGTAATCAATCACTCTCCACACCTGTCCTCTCTCGGAACAAGAAAGTCCCGTGATCAATTATAGATAAGGTAACAAGTAAAAAAAGAAAGAGGGGGGTGAGAAAGAAAGAAAGAAAGAAAGAAAGAATGAGGTGTGAGAAAATGAGAGCAAAAAGAAAAAAATAGAAGAAGAAGGAGAGGGAAAGAAAGAAATGAAGAAGAACAAGAAGAAGGAACAGAGAGAAGGAAGAATGTAAAAAAAAAGGAGAAAGAGAAAAAGGGAAGACGAGGAAAAAAGGAGATAGAGAAAAAGAAAGAATGAAAGTGTAAGAGAAAGAGTAAAAAGGAAAAAAGAAATGAGAAGACAGAAAAAAGTCAAACAGTTAGAGAAAAAGAAAGAAAGAGAGAGAAACTGACAAAAAGGGACAGAAAGAAAGAAAAAACAACAACAAAAATTAGAAAACAGAGAATTAGAGTGATGGTCTGTTTTTCTTTCTGCATGAGGACTCAGAGTAATCAATCTGCCCTGTTCCTAAACAAGAAAGTCACGTGATCAGTTATAGAGTCACGTGATTACAGAGGTAAGGACTAAAAGTCCATACTAGTATACTGAATAGTGTGTACTCGGTAACTATGGTAACCAGTGATAGTGTTGTGTTTTGATGTGTTATGGATGTCAGTTAGTGCACAGCGCTAATTACATATAAAATCATTACAGAGTAACACACTTCTTTTATTTAAATAGAAGTACTTACTGTGTGTGTGTGTGTGTGTGTGAGAGTGTGTGCACAGGTGTATGCAGGTGTGTGTGTGTGTGTGTGTGTGTGTGTGTGTGTGTGTGTGTGTGTGTGTGTGTGTGTGTGTGTGTGTGTGTGTGTGTGTGTGTGTGTGTGTGTGTGTGTGTGTGTGTGTGTGTGTGTGTGTGTGTGTGAGCGGGTGGGTGTGTGCAGGTGTGTGTGTGTGTGTGTGTGAGAGAGAGAGAGATTCCACTGTACAGACTGGTTTAACAAGTTCACTACAATGAGGCCATGTCTTCTCTACACATTAAATGCTACACAAACACTGCTATCATAAACATCTGCTCACACACACACACACACACACACACAAGTGCACTCACACAAGAGCGTGCACACACACACACACACACACAGTGAACACACTGAGAGGATATCAGAGTTAAACTGAATCTGTACTTCCTGAAATAAAAACAGCATTGTCTACGAGTTAAAAACTGATAAAGGGATGAAAGGAATGTTATTGTTTATTTATACATAAATACAATACATAAGGAAAGAAAGAAAGGTACAGAGATAGACAGAGACGGAAGAAAAAAATGGAGACAGAAAAAAGGGACAGAAAGAAAGAATAAATGGAGAAATAAGAGAGACAGAAAAAGGGAGAGAGAGAAAGAAAAAATAGAAAAATAGAGAGATAGTATGGAAGAAAAGAAGAAAGAAAAAAGAATAGAATAAAAAGAGAGAGAGAGACAGAAAAGGGCAGAGAACGAGTGGAAGAAAAAGAAGAGAGAGAAAAAGGGAAAGAGAGAGAGAATGGAAGGAAGAAGAGAGAGAGAGAGAGAGAGAATTTAAAAAGGAGGAAGAGAAAAAAGGATGGTAGAAAGGAAGAAAAAATAATTAGAGCAAAAAAGAAATGAAATAGACCGAAAGAAAAAATAAAGGATAAAAAAATAAAGAAAATCAAATAAAGAATAAAGATAGAAGTGATTGTGAGGTGTAGAGAGAGAGAGAGAGAGAGAGAGAGAGAGAGAATGTGAGGGAGAGATATAGACAGAAATAGAAGAATAAAGCTCATTAACCCTGAGTGTAAACGTGTGAATGGAGGCAGCAGCTCCCTCTAGTGGCACTGAGCTGTAAACACACAGGCCTCAGATATTCCTCCAACATTCTGTCCATCTGATTTCCTTCCTCTTTTCTTCTCCTCTTTTTCTTTTTCTTCCTTTCAAGTGATTTTGGAATGATTATGTTGAATGAATAATTATGTTGTCTCACCTCTGCATGCTGTACATTCTATATTTTTGGATTATTTTTATCTTTAAACTTCTAGTATGAAAGAAAAACAAAATATTGTCAGTATTTATATATATGATGAATAGGGCTACATTATTAGTAACAGCTGCATAAGCGTTATTAATAATATACTTCTACATGTATAATCTTGATTTATGGAATATATAATAATAATTTTAAAAATTAGACACTGTAAATGCAGGTGTGCTATTTATTATTTTTATTTTAACATGGAGTTTCTTTTGTGGTAAATATTTATTTCTGACTTTGCAGCGCTCACACTTCACCAGTTTAATATTGAATTAATCTTCGTGTACATGCACAGACACGGAAAGACTACAGATATCAGATTAACAGTAGACATGCGCTGAGTAACCTGATTACGCTGCTAAAATCCTGGTTTCTTTATCAGAACGGCTTTAATCCAGAATTAAATAACACCTGAATAAATCCGATAACTGCTAAAATCAGATGATTGTTTTTTGTTTTTTTTTTAGTTTTTATAGGAAGCGATTGCTTTCAAAAATTTCCCAACGTCGGCTTTGTTTTGTTTGTTTTTTTTACTGAAAGTAAGTTTCCAAATTCAAAGAGCTTCAACTTTTCAGAAAAAAGCGCTGAGTGACATCAACCTTCGACCAATCAGATCACAAGTTAGGGTGTCGAGCAGGAAAAACAAACATGGAGGACAAAGTAATGGTGAAAATGAGTGGAGTATGAGGAGTTTTTTACGACATCAAATATTGAATCAAAAAACATCGCAGCGCTGCAATATAACTAAACATGGCAGCGTGTGTATGTTTGGGACGTTCGCCGGAACGTGATGTAACGTCTCACTTCAAGCAGCTTAGTTTCTGCTTCCTAAGCTACAGCGAAGAGAAATAAACAACCTCCTCATCACCAGAGTTACACTGATCTTTATTACGTCTGCATTACTGACAATAATACACCTAATGTAGAGAGCAAGATAGGCTAGTTAAGTAGCTAGTTAGAGACTAGCTAGGAGAGGGACGAGCGTTGTCACGGTTACAGTGTGTGAGTGTTTCGAGCTAAATCAATACCTCGGGCCTCTAAAACATCACCTGTGTCACTAAAAGCTGTAGAAGTGGCTTTTAAGATGGTTCCAGGTAGTGAGAAGAACTTGAGGAGAACATGTTAGAAACTGGAATGCAGCTGTATTGTTTTTTCCCCTCACGCTGTCAGTTATGGGTGTCCTGATGGGTATCGTTAGGTGTTCGGACGACGTTTCTGCACACTGAACAGTTCAGCAGTTTATCGTAGCGTGATGTTCAGCACGATTAAAGCATTAATGGTGTCTCAGGAGTGTTTAGGGACCTTCACCACCAGCTCCATGGGGTCGGTGTGTTTGTTGCTGAAGGCTTGGCGGATGATTTCCACCGCGTCCTGATGTGTGATGCCCTGCAGAGATACGCCGTCTACTGACACCAGCTCAAAGCCAGCCTGAGAGAGAGAGAGAGAGAGAGAGAGAGAGAGTGATTAAATCGGATTCACAATGACTAAACTTCTGGGTCACATATTCCCTGGCTATAGCACGAATTTCTCCCAATAAAAGGAATAAATCACTCTGTGTCATGCTGTTATAGGAAAATAATCAAGAATGGGGTGGTGTGATGAAGTGGAGTTACTGTTATCAGCACATCCTGAAGTGTTTTATTCCTCTTACACCACAGCAATTACAATTTATTTATTTATTAATTAACAACATGTCATACTTTTCATCCATTTATAGTTACATTTAATATAACAAGTTGAATTAGTTCCTGTTTTCACTTACGTTATAGCAGCTAGAAACAGTTGTTTCCTCTCTTTTTTTCTCTCTTTTGAAGTTAATAAGACAAAAAAAAAAAAAACCAACGCAGCTTGTCGTGTTACAGAGAAACTGTAATATGTAAACTCGTCTATCCTCTGTTAAATTGCTGTGGTATAAGAGGAATAAAACACCTAGTGACACGCTGTTATAGGAAAATAATCAACTTTGCGACGGTAGCAGTAACTCCACTTCATCACACCACTCCTGTGTTGATTATTTTACTATTACAGCATGATAAAGAGTGGTTAATTCCTTACATAACATCTCCTTAAAACCTGACCTGTGATCTATTAGCAGCAACATGTCACGCATTTTGGTGAATAAAGCATCATTAAGAGTAGTCGCTTCCTAAAAAATGGATTTTACCTTCAGCATGTTGTTAGTAGACGCAGCTCCTCCTGGAAATATCTTCTCGATCTTGACCACAGGCTGCACTCTGGACTCCACGCCACCCGAGATACTGATCCCTGTTCGTTTCAGAGAGCATGTTATTGCACATACAGTCCTAACTTTAGCAAACAAACCTTGAGACAGGAAATCAGTTACACCACAGAGTGTGTTAGAGGGTGATAACTGGCTCTGCACCACTATGCTGCTGAATTCTGGATTCTGATTGGTCACAAAGTGTTGATTAATTTTCAGCCTCTTGTTCTAATACGTTATCGTTTCTATAGTAACAGCTCATTCACAGGGACGATTCAGATAAGTTATTTAAAAATGTATAATCGATGATATGGTAAAGTTTTCCGTAACATTTATGGAAGGAGTCTCCAGTGTCAGCGCTTTGTAACAGTCAGAGGTCAAGCTGTAACTTTTCCGACATCTTCAGGACAGAAGAGTTTATGCTTTGCGGCTTTTTTTTTTTTTTTTTGTCGTATTAACTTTAAG
>CM040465.1:23616505-23639892 GCA_022758105.1 Pangasianodon gigas
CAGACAGACAGACAGATAAACAGACAGACAGACAGATAGATAAACAGATAAACAGATAAACAGAGAGACAGACAGACAGACAGACAGGCAGGCAGACAGACAGACAGACAGACAGACAGATAAACAGACAGACAGACAGGCAGATAAACAGACAGACAGGCAGACAGATAAACAGACAGACAGGCAGACAGATAAACAGACAGGCAGATAAACAGATAAACAGAGAGACAGACAGACAGACAGACAGGCAGACAGACAGACAGGCAGATAAACAGACAGACAGACAGGCAGATAAACAGACAGACAGGCAGAGGTTCTCACTTGGAGACGTAGATGCCGAGGCCGTACTCTGTTCCTCCGCGGATGTTGAGGCCGAGGCAGGGCTGTGAGAGAGACGTGTGCAGGTGAACTGTACGACACAGAGCGCCGTCTGTGCGGCTTTCCGACAGAGACACGCCCCCCTCCTCTACCACCATCCTGCGGTGGATCAGATCTACCCTACACACACACACACACACACACACACACAATTAAGCAAATTAACATTTCTTATAATCTTATTCACTTCCCTCATCACACTTCATTGCCCTGATTTCTGCAGCTGCGTTTCTGTTATTAATGTCCAAACTACAGTCAGGTTCCCTGTACAACATCAGATACAGTCATTTAATCAGTGAGAAGTTTCCTGAACAGCGTTACACTTTATAATGTTTAACAATGTGGCTTTCAGCATCACAGCAAAAAATATTAAACATCTTACTAATTCGTATCAAATAAATTAGGAGTAAATTATTAATTATTAATCTAATAAGCAATCATTAACAAATGATCAAATCTATCTATCTATCTATCTATCTATCTGTGCTGTAGTGTGTCCTCCTCATAACTCCTGCCCGTGGTAAATAAGTAAGAACAGGTGTGTGTTGCTCACCAGGTGGTTTTCTCATTGGTGTATCTGACCCCAGGGACCCGCCCCACTCTCTGAAGGACCAATCGGAGGCGGCGGTGGCCAGTCAGCACTTTCACAGCGCTGCTCATGCTGATGTTCTCCAGACTGATACCATTCACCTCCAGGAGCTTATCCCCTACACACAGACCTGCCTGCTCTATACACACACACACACACACACACACACACACACACACAGAGACACACACACAGAGTTCTCTCTCACACACATAGAGTTCCTTCTCTGTACAGTACTAAATATGGTTAACGAATGGAGCTGCAAGTGGCACTCTCTCTCTCTCTTTCTCTCTCTCTTTCACACACACACACACACACACACACACCTGCAGCACTGTTGACTTCCACTTTGCTGATGAAGATGTTGAGGCCGTGCTCAGCTCCTCCACGAACACTGAAGCCCAAATGACCGTCTTCTGTCTGATCCACTGTTACTGTCACTGTCTCGCCATGCAGATCACCTGCAACACACACACACACACACACACACACACACACACACACACACACACTAGAGATCTGTTGAATTCTGGATTCTGATTGCACACACAATCACAATCTCTCTCTCTCACACACACACACACTCACACACAGATACAGACACACACACCCCAGAGATATGCTGAATTCTGGATTCTGACTGCACACACAATCACACAATCTCTCTCTAACACACACACACACACACAGTCTCACCCTCTGTGATGGTGTTTCCACCAGTTGGCCTTTGTGTTGGAGACAGAGATCTGTTTCTGTGGTGACCCTGGTGTGGGGTTGTGGGCCGCTGTGGACTCCCCATAGCGTGTGTGTGTGTGTGTGTGTGTGTGTGTTTAAGGGTCAGCAAGGTGTCCTGTGGTAATCCCGCCTCATTTCCACTCTTTATCTCCTCAAAATGCCAGATATCTGTCCACACTCACTTATTTAAGTGATCAGAACCTAAACACTTCCTGGAAGAAACCGAACTGCTGGTAAAGTATTCTTTCTAAAAAAAGAGAGAGAGAGAGAGAGAGAGAGAGAGAGAGAGAGAGAGAGAATAATTATGGATAAGGTTGTAGAACACGTTCAATCAAGAAGACATTTTTACTTTAGAGGTTTTTTCACCATTTTAGCAAACAGCGCTGAATGGTAAAGCGTAAGTAGGCTCCGTATTAGCGATCAGAAGGTTGTGGGTTTAAATCTCAGGACATGAGCAAAGAACCATCAGGGTTTGGATTTGATTCTTCCACAGATAAAAGTCTGGTAAATGATTTCAAGATATTATTGCACCCTTAAACACTGAATTTATCTGTAACATTAAAGTAAAGTTTAGAAATATTAATCAAAATTACTGTAGTGAATAAATCACTATTAAATAAAAAATATCACCTTGTCTTCTGCATACATTTGCATACTTAATAGAGTTAACAATCTGGTCTTTGATGAGGTTAAATTTTATGTTTATAGCACAGTGCACTTTTCATCATTTTGGTTAATTTCTCTGTTAATATGATTATAAATAGGAAATAGGAATTGAGATTGTAGAAAAATACTGATTTTAAGAATTTTTTAAAAATGTAATTTCATATATTGCCACTCTAGTACATGTGGTTTATAAGGTTTATAAAGGAAACTTCATCATATAATAACACATACACTGAATAGCAGAAATCAAGCTTTTTAAGAGCCATATGACGTGACGTCATTACGTAATGGGCGGGGCTTGACGTCGTGTTAAGTTTCAAAACTAACTACTTTTCTGTTCTTTTTTTTCTAATGCTATTTTTTATTATTGGGCTTTAATGGAAGATGTGTTATAGATGTAATTTTTTTTTAAATCTGAAAAATAATTGATGTGACCTGTAGTATGTCGCGTTAATGACTTCCGGTCTGGTATTTTATATCTCTCTCGCGCGCGCCAGGAGCTTGAGCATGACTAACGACACCGTGTGGATATTAAAAAAAGGACATATAAAACATATAAAACATGTCCTTATCACCCAGTAACGTTTATCAGACCTGTATATATTTCAGAAAAAAAGTTATTATTAATGGCTAAGTTACAGGAGGGAGAAATAAAACACGCTGTCAGCGGTTGCTAGGCAACAAGTGAGCCGCTACGTCAGTCTTCACCTGTGTTGCTCATAAATGACAGAAACTGAATAAACAAACTAAATAAATAGTTGTTTTTAAACAGTAATATGCTGTTACACTCGCCAACACAGTCGATATCAACTTATTAATGTCTTTTAAAAAGTATTGCGTTCTTTTTTTACCTGATATTGTTGGTTGAAAAGGCCAAATGACTCCTCCATTCATTCCAATGGCAGCTCTAAGCCCCGCCTTCTACCGCTGATTGGTTGGTACTGTTGTGTTACAGGTTTACTATTGGATGACATGGTGTCAATCATTTCGGTCACATTTGAGGAAGGCGAGGTAAAACTACAATGACATTAATTCAGGTTTAATTGTGCGTTTAATTAAATAGAAAATAAAAATACACAAACTCCAATGACTTTTATCAATCAAAAATCAATTTATTTCATAAATCAATTTATTTCCTAAATTTATTTCATACATATATGCAGTTCTATCAACTGAACTATTGTCAAAATAGTGTTTTACATGTAATTAGATTGTGTCTAAGCTACTTATTAGTCCAGATCAGTGTTTGTGATTAAGTGTGTAGTTTTTTCCTGCTATAAATGCATTAATAAGTATCACAGGTGTTTATAGAAAATATTAAATTGTATATATTAAGATAAAAACAAACCTTCTGATCAGTATCAAGTATGTCATCTTGATACTAAATATATATGTGCTTTTTGATTGCTAACTATAACTGTAAATGTGTGTTTTATATTAGAGTACTTACAGTGTATGAATGAAGTAATGAACGCAAAACAGTACAAACAGTAAAATAGTACATCTGCAGTAAAAACACAAAGAATTCTTTTATGAGAAATAAATCAACTAGCCAATCATAGGAGGTTTTTTATGCAGCTATTTCCATTCCATTGCAATTAACAATTCAGATTCTCGTCTCTTGTCTCTTCGTGGTGTTAGATTCAGTGTAAAGATGTTCTTTTCGAATTCTATACCGTATCACAGGGTGTGTTTCTGTGTTTTGGGAGAGTGAGGCATCAAAACTGCTCGCTCCTGTAGAGAGTTTAGAGTCAGTCTGTCATTAACACGCTCCCAAACCCTTCATCATTACAGAGACACACTGCAATACATTTACCACATGGATAAGAGGGAAAAATTAACACAAATAACACAGCAAGCCCAAACAGCAGAACAGGTCCAAGGCTTTTCTATAAGTATAGAAAAAAACACACACAGCGCAGAAATACACACCTGCCAAAAAGTAAAGAACCTGGTGTGTCACTATTTTGTAAATTCATGACATCAAATCGCAATTAAGTCCATTTCAGTTACAGGATTTAATACGACAAAATCTGGAAAAGTTCAGGGGGGTGAATACTTATGCACAGTGCTGTATAGCACACTGAACTAAAAGGAAATGAAAGACGTTACTCTGTACCCTATTTAGTACACTTCATGTTCTTGAAGTGTCTATAGAACTGATTTGAGATCAGTGCTGATAGCTTTAGTCAGCTTTCTGCACTTTCTGCACTGCCTGTAACACTGATCTGAGATCAGCTTTATCACCAAACTCCTTCTCCTGGTGCTCCATTAAAATACCCTGCAAAAAATATACAGAAATATATAAATAAATCATTACATCATCTGATTAAACTGATTTAAAAAACAACAACAAAATGAATAGAGATGTAACATAAAAGGTAGAGCATCACCTGATTCTCTGGACCAATCACATAAAGTCCTCCAAGTATAAACCCCTCCCCTTTCGTGTTGCCCTGGTAACCTTTCCTCCAGGAGCGCAGGATGTTCCGCCACACGCTGATACGAGTGAAGCCCAGAGTCATCATCTTCCTCTGCCTGGGACTGTAAAAAAATTGCTGCAGCGTACAACGAACAGGAAAAAAATTACAGAACAGATTTCGCAACGTGCATCACGATTTGATCACAAATTTCAATTCATTCAAAGTGATTCATTTTAATTGAATCATGAGTCATTTGATGAGCAGAGGCAGTTTTCAGTCTGTATTCTCACATATTCAGAATGAACTTCTGGTTTTTTTCCTCCATTTTCCTCCAATTTGGTCACCTGCCAATTCCCACCCACCAGCCAGCTCTGTCCTATCACGTGACAGCTACAATCCTAATGTGTGCTTTCTCTGAGTCACGTGAAGCCAGCCAACCAGATCTTTTCAAACTGTTGCTCATGCTGCATCACAGGGCGGCGTAACACCCTCGGAGGAAAGCGCTATCCGCCCTCTTCTGCATACATGAGCTCACAAACGCCTGTGATTGGCTAGTGTCACTTTGATTGACAGGGGAGAGAGATATGTCCCTCCCATCTAGACAGCACAGCCAGTTTTGCTCACCTGACTCCCGGCTACGGATGGCTTTGGTATAGTCGGGAATTAAACTAAGGATGTCCCAATGATAGGGGAACGCTTTTCTGTGTCTGTTACAATGAAAACACATGTGGCAAAGGGGCAAATAAAATCTAAAATATCTGGAAATGATCAAATATTGTCTACAATCCAGGTATTAAAGTTCACAGACAGTTAAGGCAACTTCATTCAATATGGACAAATCCTACAGCAAATCCTACAGTGGCTGATTCTCAGGAGTAAGAAACGGTAAATCATTATTCTGTTAAATGCTCACACATCCAATTATTGTCAAAATTATTTACTATTGATTTTGTAATTCCAAAAAATTACTACATTTATCCCATGTAGTAACTAAACAATAAGCACCAACATTCAGAAGGAAATTTAAAAAAAAACTGCTCAGGAGAGCAAGAGCATTGAAAAGATATAAAATAAAAAATGTGTGTAGTTGTATCCACAACTCTGCTCTAAATAAAAATGAAAATATAAATGAAATGAAATAGAAATGAAAAGCAAACTTCAGTGCTACTTGGGAATCTCAGACCTTCTCATCCAGGAAGATTTCTCCGCTGAAGTAAGGTCTGAAGTTGTGTATCTCTGTACCGATGTTCTCCTTCACCACGGCGTACAGAGGAACACCGATCTCATCCAGCTGAGGCTTCAGAGAGGACAGCTCAGAGGCTTCCTGTTATTAAACACACACACACACACAATGAATAAAGGATGCCACAGTCTTCTATTTTTATTTTATTTAGTAATTTACTTGTCAGGGACAAAGCCAATTAATCAACAACACTGTACATGTGCTGGAATTGTCTGTCTTTTTTTTTCTTTCTTTCTTTCTTTCTTTTTTGTCCCTGTGTAGATGTAACAGGATAAATATATACCTAATTAGCTTAATAAGTCTTGTTCTTCCACCTCATAGCATGTGCACACACACACACACACACACACAAAGTACAGATGCAGGGAATAAAAATATGTTGTGTTACCAAATATCAGGATTTTTGTATCTGTGAGGCATTAAAGATGCAGTGTGCAACTTTTGGGGATTTGGCAACTCCTCCTCCTGGTAGAAAAAATACATCATTGCTGCTCTCATATTTTAGTTTGTAATGTAAGTTCTGCTGCTTTGTGTGAATCTGTGCAGTGCGGTTTGAAATGAGTGTGTGAAACGGTAAACTGGAGGTTATAAGGTTTTATTACGTGTTAGCTACGCTAGCCGTGTAGCTCTGGTGCAACACTAACACAGCAATCTTACATTTGGAGTACGGGACAAGTGTGTAAACTTTAATTCTGAAATAGGTACTGAAGCTTTAAACGCTGTGTAACATTGAAACAACACAAAGAGTTCGGTTTTATATTTAGAGAAACTCGCTCTTTGGCTTCAGTAGTTTATTGAAAGTGTTTAAATGCAGTTGTCTGATTTACACCAGCTGGATAAATTTACATTTTTTCATTTAAAATATAAAAATGAAAGGGAAGGACTGTCACATTTCCATATCACAGCATACTGGTATATCAACACAACACAAAGACACACACACACACAAAAAACACACACCTCTCTGCACAAAGATCATCCTGGTCGTCTGACGGCCATGATCACGGCTCCGGTTTTCTTCCAGAGTGTGAGTGCTTTAAAGCTCTTCTCCTCTGTGTCTCCAGTGTTCACAACACAAATACACAAAACACATCAACTAACAACTGAATAGGAAAATTCCTGTTGTGTATAACGGAAAAAAAGTTTATAATAATAATGCACACCGAAGTGCTACACCGAAGATACTACTACTACTACTAATAATAATAATAATAATAATAATAAAAACATAATAAAGACTGATGTAAAAAATGGCAAACTATGAAGTTGAGTCCATTATATTCTGTTAGACAAACACATGGTTTGTTTAACTGACATCATTATAAATCCTCTAAAATGCAAAATTCTTAACTCAAAACTTCATAAATGGAGAAATGTTTATTATTAAATATTTAGTGAATGAATAGATGCTAGAAATGACTTTATTTTATTGGAATAATCTACGCAGATCTAACCTAACCAGAAAGTTCAAAATCTTTATCTCTCTAATGAAGCACTTTAGGCGCCACATATTAATGATTTAATATTAATTAACACGAGCACTGTCTGCAGTATGACTCTGTTATCTTTTATCTATAGGTACAGTTACTTATTAAATCAATTTTATTCATATTGTTAGTTCTAACTATACTAAAATAATTTCAGGGGGAAAAATGGATTTTCTTGATTTATTTTTTTCCCTTTTTATTTTTCTTTGATTTTCCTTTTCTCTTAAGTATTGTTTGTAGTATCCCCATTTTAGAAACACTGTATGCAGTAATTGTCAAAGTACATGACAATGTGTGTATGTGTGTGTGTGTGTGTGTGTGTATGTGTGTCTCACCCCCCGCGGTGGTCCTCAGTTCCGCGTTGGAGAGTGTGTCCAGAGAGGTGGGCTGTGGTTTAGTCAGGAACAGGTCAGTGTTGAGCAGCAGGACACAGACAGTGATCACACCCACAGCCAGCAGCCACACATCCACACTAAACCCTGCTATATTCACAAACACTGCAAACGACAAGAGAGAACATACAAGTGTGTGTGTCAGTAAGAGTAAGAATAAGACACAGGAAGTGTCCTGCAACCTGAAGAGCACAGCACATAACTATAAGCATTTGTATTTTTTTAAAAATATATATAATGCAACCAAATATTCACACTTTCAGTCCACTGCTATGGAAGTTTGTTGAATTCTGGATTCTGATTGGACAGCTACAAATCACAGGTTTATATTAATGAGCTCGTTCTAATACGTTATCGTTTCCATAGTAACAGCTCGTTCACAGGGACATTTTACAGCAGACGCTCCACATAAACTTTGATATTAATATGGTGAAGTTTTCTGTAAGGAGATGTTTATTTAACATTAATGGAAGGAGTCTCCAGTGTCAGATAAAGCAGTAAAGATTTCAGGACAGAAGAGTTTTTTTAGTTTCTCAGTAACAAAAAAACAAGCAGCTTCATTTTTGTCATATTAACTTCAAGAGAGAAAAAAGAGAGGCTGGTGAGGGAAGGACTGTTTATAGCTGCTATAACATACCGTAAGTGATAACAGGAACTAACGTTTGTAGATGTTCCACAACATTAAATGTAATTAAAAAAAAATGCATAAAAGGATCTACGTGTTGTTCTTTAATCAACACTAATTTTAACTGTTGACAAATCACTGTGGTGTAAGAGGAATAAAACACTTCAGGATGTGCCGTTATAGGAAAATAATCAACTTCAGGGTGGTAACAGGAACGCCACATCATCACACTGACACATTGTTGATTATTTTCCTCTAACAGCATGACACCGAGAATTTTAATCCTTATTCCTAACTACATCTACTACACAATATTGAAGAAAAGTTGAAGAAAAGAGTTATTTAGATTTACTCACTTTTCTCTGGAGTAGAATTCACACACAGGAGTTAGAAGTTTTTGTCACGTCTCATGGCTGCGAGTTCATCTGTTTCATCTCTCACAGTCACGACAGCGGCTTCACGACTGAATGACTTCATATAAAAACCCATACAGCTCATTTGCATAAGGAAGAAATCAGCCAATCAGGAGCTGTCTCATTTGGGCAGGGTTAGAATGTGAGCTCAGTGAAAACACACAACACACTAGAAGAATTGTGTAACCAAAAATGCAATGTCCTACTTATTTCTGTAGTTTTGCAATAGAACTACAATGTAACTAACAAATAAGGGAAACTTTTAGCTACCAGTTCAGCATTGTGCATTTCTAACTCCTCACACACTCGCCCCAAGACATGTCTCAGTAACACAATTTGTACATTATATTATCTCTATGGGAACACCCTCACACACACACCCTCTCTCTCTCTCTCTCACACACACACACACACACACACACTGACCTCCATAGAGTATGTTTGGAGCTCAGGGTTCTGTGAAAGAGCGTAAAGCCTCAGCGAGCACAACTCCCACATTTCCCACTGTACAGGTCAGAAGCTCCATCATTCACCTTACACCTGCTCTCAGTATACACACACACACACACACACAGTGGACTGAGGAAACACACAGTCCAACACACAAAGACACACACACATCAGACGTGAACCGCATTCAAATCACACACAAGAGCTGGAGTTACTGTGAGGAAATAACTGACGGTATTTAGAGCAGGGGTTGAGGGGTGTGTGTGTGTGTGTGTGTGTGTGAAAGTAAGTGACAAGTGGGAAAGAATGTGTTATAATTAGAAGTAAAACAGAGAAACAGTCTTTTTTGTATTTTATTATCTTGGAGTTTGTGAAAGAATTTATTTGCGACGTTATTTAAGAGATCGGGTCTCAAACTTTTTACAGAAATTCCAGACACTCATGAAATTTGTAACAGGCCTGTGCTGTCATGTTTATTTATTAGAGCAGTTATAGAAATAGAGCTTTATTCCAGAACTTTCCACCTACAGAACCTGAACCTGAAAAAAAACTAGTAGTACTAGTTGTAGTCATAGTACTGGTAGTAGTCATAGTATTAATACTAGTAATAGTACTAGTAGTCATAGAAGTAGTAGTTGTAGTAGTAGTAACAGTAGTAGTACTAGTATTCATAGCAGTAATAGTAATAGTAGTAATAGTAGTAATAGTAATACTAGTAATAATAGTAGTCGTAGTAGTAGTACTAGTATTCATAGCAGTAATAGTAGTAGTAGTAGTAGTAATACTAGTAATAGTAGTAGTCGTAGTAGTACTAGTATTCATAGCAATAATACTAGTAGTCAGAGTAGTAGTACTAGTATTCACAGCAGTAATACTAGTAGTCAGAGTAGTAGTAGCTGTAGTAGTAGTAGTAGTACTAGTATTCACAGCAGTAATAGTAGTTGTAGTAATACTAGTAGTAATAGTAGTCGTAGTAAGACTAGTAGTCAGACTAGTAGTAGTAGTAGTAGTAGTATGTGCCCTTTATTGGTCTAAAAACCTGGAAATCACTTACTGATTGCTGATGACTCGCGTAAATTACAACTTTCTCCAATTTATGTCACACTTTTACAGTTTTCGTTTGACTCACCCTCATAATTTTATTTTATAGAGAGAAAAATAGTTTTTATACACACACTTTTAGTTACTGTAAAGTTTCCCAGCTGTAACTGGATCATTAGCAGCCCAGCAGGTTCATAATCATAAACCTGTTCCAATCAGAAAAACCTTTTAATTTATACAATTAAATCCTTTATTTATTAAGTATTTGTTCTTAAATGTAGCAGATAGCTCAAGATACGTAGATCAGGTATAATTTAAACTAGATTTTTACTTAATCATATAAATATTTGTTCTCTAAACTTAGTCCATGTTACATGATTGTTTTTGTCTCCAAAGGGATTGGGGAGGTTTTGATTCTTGGATAGTTTGGTAACTTGTCATGGATCCAGACATTGTGTTGCACAATTTGGCATTTTTCTGATTTTTTGATTATTTTCCACACTCCCTGTGTGTGTCTGTGTGTGTGTTTGTGTGTGTGGGTGTGTGTGTGTGGGTGTGTGAGTAGATTAACTTATGCACACTAAACTGACCACATCTTCCATAACTCACTGATAAGTCAGATGCCTCTCTCTCTCTCTCTCTCTCTCTCTCTCACACACACACACACACACGTACAAGTCACTAACAAACCCAGAACAATGTTATCAGCATGAATCGAGGTCCAACGACTCCTAAAGCACCTTAATGAAAGAAATAAATTAGAAATAGATATTCTCGGATACTGACTGGGAATTTCGTCTCCCTCATATTGACCTGACCTGAACACCAGTACCATTTACATCACACAATAAGAACTTCCTGATTTACTTAAAACCAACAACTGTCTGGTTTTGTACCTACACACTTTATTTGCTGTCTTGTTCAGTTTTGCACATACACCATCGGGTTTATCCTGATGCTGTGCGTGTAGTGACCTGCTCTTGTATATTATCACATGTTTTGTATTTTACATCAGACTCCTGATTTCATCTCTCTGTTCATGTGGACTATAAATAGGATGAGGGTAAGAAACCGAGTCATGTGACTTTCTCACCGGTGAAACACTTACAAGTAAAACTGCATTCATTTCCATTTAAATGAGATTTGATGAAAAGGCCATGGTTTTGTGTGTCTGATTTTTTGGTGCAAATAAATGGTGTGCGAAAATAAGTCAAGTTAAACTTAAGAAAGTGAAAATTAAGAAAAGTGCCACAGTATTGAAAAACATCACAACTTTAAACCTGGTGGGGTTTTTTTTCTTCGATAAATTTCACTTCTGAAATCATGAATATCGCAGTTTAGTGTTTTTCCTGCTCAAACACACCTGATTCGGCTCCTAAAGCACTTCGCAATCAGGTGAAATCCTGAGTATGAAGGAAAACACAAACCCACAAAGCAGTAAAACAGATAATTTAATCTTTTTTACTTGTGAGAAATGAGCCACAAAGGACCGATTCATGTATTTTAACATGTTCCTATGACGAATACACTGAGTTCAGCCTGCTTCAGAAAGCTTATCATTTAAATAGACATTAAAACATATTATATCACACATTATAATACATAAAGCATATTTAGAGAGGATATGGCTCATCTTCATTCTTCTTCATCTTCCCCCTGCAATAAAAACAATAATCTTGTTATTAAGAAGCTTGTATTTGGTTTATTGTAATTAGAAATACTAGATAAATTTGATTTTATTCAAGATATACTCCCTTTTAAGATATGATTTTTGCAGTGTAAAATCTGATGGCTCACATAGAAAACCAAAAATATTTTAATTCCGTCACAGAAAAAGAGCTTTAATGAAACTCAGTACAGATCTACAGAGGGACATCTTGCATTATTACTTATTTGTCATGTCAGAAATTGAAGCAAAATATTCTTCATGCTGAAAAAAAAAACAAAAAACATGGTTTGAAGCCTGTAGAGAAGACGCTAAAACACACAAGTGACATAGAAACAAGCGGAAACGTCACCGTGTCTTTGAGCGTGTTCGGGTCGGTGAGGGTCTCGGGCTCTTCCTGTCCGGGAGCCTCGCTTTCCACCAGAGCTGCTGATTGGTCTTCATCCATGCTTTCCACCAGAGCTGCTGATTGGTCTTCATCCACGCTCTCCACCAGAGCTGCTGATTGGTCTTCATCCACGCTTTCCACCAGAGCTGCTGATTGGTCTTCATCCACGCTCTCCACCAGAGCTGCTGATTGGTCTTCATCCACGTCGGTGTGTGTGAGCTTGGAGTCGTCCTGTTCCAGAGGAGAGTGTACTGAATTCTTACAGCCCTCATCACTCCATCCTTTCTGTCTGACTCTCTGTCATTTTGCTTTAATTTATTTCACTTGAACTCGTTCAGTGAATCTGTGATGTTAGAGGCTGAGAATAAAAGTGTCACCTGCAGCATCAGAGAAGGTTCAGGATTGACTGTTTCTTCCTCTGCTGGTTTGATCAGAATTTGTGACGCATCATCGCCTGCTTGCTACAGGAAGTGACATCATGAGTGTCAAAAAAAAACAGCTCTGGTTTTGAAATTCAGCCTTTTATCATTTCTACCACAATGTACTCATCTTCCTTCTTCTTATGCTTATAGTCAGTAGAGCGTATCTACATAGCTTTTCTCTCCTTTCTTCATGTTTTCTCTCAGTTTATTTCTCTCTCTTGCTATCTTTTGCCTATTCTTTGGCACTTTTTCTCCATTTCTGACCACTCAAATGACAAATCCTGACCTCTAGCAAGACAAATCATCATCATCATCATTAAAAATACAAATTCCACAATTCCACATGTAATACCCAGGGAAAACCTTCCATCTTCTGTCCTCACCTCTTCTTCTGCTTGTTTTTGGCTCGGTTGTGTGTCGCTCACTGATTCTTCAGGATTTACTGCTGAGTCGTCTACTGAGAGCATAGCGTCTACATCTGGAGGTTTCGATCCACCTGAATCCTATAATCAAGTGTAGAAATGGTATCATTGTCCCATTCAGAATCCTCTCACAGTGTTGATTCTTCTCTTACTGATTCATCTCTCATCTCTAGTCCTCTCAGCCAATCAGAGCAGAGCATGCAATGCTGAAGCCAAACTATGAGGCACAGCGCAAAACGCAACGCAAGATGCATCAGAAATAGAATTCACAAGAACGGGAAGTATGTGGACGCACGGCAAAATGATTTCCGGTAAGTCTTCCAGCCGAGTGTTTACAGAAACACCAGCATTTTTTATCGCTATCTCGTTCACAAAGGAAAGGTTTTTCCACTTCATTTTTGAAGACGTGAATTTAACACCGACGGATTCCAAGCTGAATAAAGCATATAAATTCTATCAGCGATCAGGTTAAGGTAACGTTAAGTGACGTTAGCACTGATGATAAGTAGCTAGATATGGAGTTCATTGATATTGTGTGTCTATCACTTCATATTTACCACATTTCACTTCCATTAATCAGAAAATGTGGATAGTTAGGAGAACTTTTATCACTCGTAGTTCCCTTTCAGCTAGCTGTATCTGTAGTTAATTGAAAGCAGAGCTAACACTTGTAGTGAAAATGAGGATTGTTTTTGTTTGTTAGTCGACGGTGACGTGGTAGTCAGATGCTAGTGGTCGATGAGGAGGAACGCACAAACTTGAAGTTAAACTCCACCGGTTGGCTTGAGAGTCTGTCAGATTAGCTTCCTTCACATATCAAACCATCTCTACTCACAGAAACTCTTCTACAAACTCTACTTGCGCTGATATTCAAGATATGATTCCACTGCAGTTCACAGTTTTCTGTAAAACCTCTCATGAGCGGTGTTTGATTCTGCTGCTGCTGTTGTTGTTGTCGCAGAAGTAAAATTACCCTTGTATAAAAAGGGCTTGTTGATGTTCAGTTTAGTAAGGCTGTAGCTCATCATGTAAACCTCTTGCACTATTTGAGGTTTAAAAGCCAATGTAAAGGATTCCTGAGTGTCGCACCAGAAAAGCGTTCACCTTTTCGTGAGGTTGACTCCCGACGTTTCCACAGCTATCCATGGCTAGGAGTCCGAGAGAACAAAACTGGCTGTACTCTCTCAGTGGGAGGGGCATATGCTCTCTCCCCTGTCAATCACTAGCCAATCATGGGCCTCTATGAGCTCATGTATGTGGAAGAGGGCAGATAGCACCTCAGAGGAAGCATGTGTTAGCCTACAGATTCAGTAACGAAGATAATGTGTTAATCGATGAACTTTTTATTAAATAACGACTCTCGTGAGCATGTTTATGGCAAATATATCTATGGTTACTAATTGGTTTGAATGGAATTGGCTGTGTGCAGAATAAGCTTCATATCAAAGTGTGCAGTTAAACAGTTTTCCATTTTTCTTGTCATCTTTCTACCTACTGTCTGTCTTTCTCTCACTGAGCAATTAGACTGTCCTCACGTCCTCCTCTGCGTGGCTTTGACTCGGTTGTGTCTCGCTCACTGATTCCTCAGGATTTATCACTTCGCTCTCTGACCATAATGCCTACATCTTGAGGTTTTGACCCATCTGAATCGTTCACCATAAAAGAAAAAAGGAGGAATGCTATCATTCAAACCTTTTCATCATTTCCACTCACAGTGCTGATCCTTCCTGATCCATCTGTCATTGCTACACTAAAGCCAAACTACTTTAAATATCAGCTTTTTAATCACAATCACAATCACAGGCACTTTATCGCCATTTGAAGCCGTTGTTTTTACAGTTAAATTTGAC
This sequence comes from Pangasianodon gigas, assembly GCA_022758105.1. Taxonomy (NCBI): domain Eukaryota; kingdom Metazoa; phylum Chordata; class Actinopteri; order Siluriformes; family Pangasiidae; genus Pangasianodon; species Pangasianodon gigas. The sequence goes on from CM040465.1 coordinate 23,631,696, forward strand.
GTCTTCTGTCCTCACCTCCTCTTCTGTTTGGCTTTGACTGGGTTGTGTCTCGCTCACTGGTTCTTCAGGATGTCTTGCTGCATCATCTGTGCTCTCTGAGACTGTACCTTCTACGTCTGGAGGTTTCGAGTCATCTGAATCCTGCCATGATAATAATGCATGGAGGTAAAAAGTGGAGAAATTGCATCATCTTAGAATCATTCATAATCATCTTTTCTCTGGTTTTCTTACTGCCCTGCGTTTCAGTCTCTCTTCTTCACTCTTTTATAATAAAGTGTAATAAAGTGAACTACTTTCCATTTCCTTCCTGATATCTCTCTCTCTATCTCTTTCTCTCCTTCTCTCCCTCTCCAACAGTGAGTATGAACAATGATAAATGATGTATCACCCTCACAGTGGGTTCATTCTCAGGTTCCTCAGTTGTGTCCTCATTTGCAGCTCTAGAGGGCGCTCTCTCCACATCTGTCATCTCTGCCGTCTTTACATCCTGGAGGTGAACACACAAGCAGCTGGATTCTGCAGCTTTCTTCCTCTTTTCCAGTTCTGAGCCTGTTATAACAGCCTCTCAGTGCTTTTTTTTTCCCATCTACTTTATATTTTATACTCATTTTGGAAAAATGCCTAATTATGGCTTGACTGAGGTGTAAAAGTTGGTGTACATATAAAAAGAAGATGTGATAAAGCATGATGGAGAAATAATTTGTGCTCTTTCAGTTGCTCATCATCATATTCGCATAAATATAGGTGACATAAATTTACTTAAAACGTGCAAACCACTTGAATGGAATCATACAGCAATTTGAAACAGTTCTGCCTAAAAGGCCATTACACAATGTTCCTTTAACTCCAAATGGTCATTGAGATTCTTTAGTTTCTGTAGTTCTGCACCTGAGCTACGAGGATAACGTAGCTAACAAGTTACGTATAGCTACCAGTTTAGCATTGTCTCAAACAGACTTGCTGATGTGGCTCCAGTTTTGACATAATGTGCTGTTTTATGAAGACGTGTATGTATAAGTGGTGCTGTTGAGGCAATATCTTTTGAAGCGACGCCAAACTGGTAGCTATCATCAGTATAATAAACATTTTCCCTCAGGGCTCCGAGCCACCAGGGGCAGCAGGATTTAACAATATACAGGGTTTCTGAAAATCATTTGATTCTGATACTAACACACACAAAATTACCAATCAAGGAAATTCAGACACACCAAACCCAAAAGTTTGAAACATTTTATATGAAGAGCGTTAACACATCAGGGCGATGATCCAGATGTACGCATCAACATATCCGCATCAGTGCTTTCAAGAGCAGCTGTGATTCTTGCCTTCGATTATGAAGATGAGAAAACTTGGTATTTAGAAAAACATAGTGTTTCTCTGTAAAATGGGACGATCCCAGTATTTCTACTCCTCCTTGTTGACTTTCAAATTGGATAAAAGCTGTAGATCGTTTTCGGACACCCTGTATATATAAATATTTGTTCATAATATCTTTTTGGAGATTAATGACTGAGTCCATGCCTTCGCAGGCTATCACTGGGGCTCCCCTCTTGTCGGTTGTCGCTTTGTACTTCCATTGTTTGTTAGCAACATTAGCCCTGTAGCTACAATGCCAAACTGAAGGAGCAAACTCTCGACACTGTTTGATGACATTGGGTTAGAGGGATATACTGCTCCTTTAATGACACTTCTGTATCTTTTAATCATGTTTTCTTTTCTCCTGCACTGAACCTGATGTCACTTTTTCCATTTTGTCTGGTTCTCAGATAATTCTCCTACTATTTCCTCCTCTGCATGTGTGTGCGTCTCCTCCCTAGTGGACGTTCCTGATCGGTGACATGCTTTAGATGCTTTACCTCCTCGTCTGGTGGAGCCTCTGCTGATCTCTCAGCTTCAGACTGCGTTTCTGGTTCTTCTGCCTGAGGCGGTGCGACAGGTTCTACAGGACCTGCTTCAGTTCCGGATTTTGACTGGATTGGTGGAGATGAAAATGGAGAGATGAAGTGTAGGATGAACTTTTCATAATTCTCTAATGCTGATGTGAGCAGAAATAAACACCCTCACGATGGATTTTTTGCTTTAGACTTCCCTGCATTCTGAGACAGCCATCACCACAACCATCACCAAAACCACCAACACCACCATCACCTCTGCCACCACACAACCATCACCACCACCATCACCACCACCAGCATCACTACCACCAACATCATCACCACCACCGCCACCATTGCCATCACCCCCAACCCTACCAACACAACCGCCACCATCACCACCACCATCACCTCCGCCACCATCACAAACATCACCACAACCACCATCACCATTACCACCAACACCACCATCAACACAATCACCATCACCATCACCCCCATAAAATGCCAGTTGTCTTTGGAGCAGAATTTGTGGTGAAGATAGATAGTCCAGTGTTTGGACATATTGCTTAGCCATCTTTGATGATGCACTGAGCCACATTTCTGATATGACTAATCACATCAGTCTCCAATTCGGAGAAGGAGGACACCCGAAATTCAAAATCTCACAGCAGTGAAGACTTGTGAATGTCACTGGTCCTGTTTTTCCACCACGTACCCCATCAGCCTCCATCAGGACCTCCATCTTTGGTGGGTTCACCATCCTGGGTCGTTCTTGCAATGGAGCTGGAGGAGGTGTAGATACCGGCTCTTGTGTGAGCTTTAAAAAACATAACAAAAAACCTATTGTTGAAGAAGGCCAGGGCAAAATTTTATGATTTTCCTCCTTCCTGATCTCAGGAAGATTAAAGGGGTACTCCAGTGGATCTCTATTTACTGCATGTGTGATTTCTGATTACCATTAACAAGCGTTTTTGTAGAAAAAAGTTAAATTCACTTATACTAGAGGTTTAAGGGCAGATGTTGAACTCAGTCAAACGTTTATGTGAAACATGTATCTTTAATCCTATCTTTAATCAAAGATTATTTGTAAATAAAGCTCTAAATCTGTAAGATTTTGTCCTTTCAGAGGGATGAATTTGTGGTTAACAGTGAGATCATGTGGCTCTGATGGCGTATGGATACCACAAAGCCATCGATAGAGCAACCGGGACTACTTTTCTTACTGTTATGCTCCAGTGTTGGAAATTAGAAGTGGGAAAACTCCATAAGAACAGCTTTGGTTAATTTTTCTTTTTTACCTTTAACTCCATAAACTCGACGGACGCGCCTCCGCGTCCAAATCACATGACGCCATTTCCCTGGAATAACTCCAGAAAGATAGAAAGACAGAAACAAACAGAAAAGTGCGAAAGAGCAGAAGAAGCTTTCTTATGACACCTAGTTAATGTCTGTATACGAAAAAAAGTAAGCAGAGATATATCGTTTTAAACATTATACAAAATTATTTACTTCTTGTACGCGTGTTACTTTAAGAATGACCAACGCCTATATGCATATCTTCGTCATATTTTGACAAGCGGAAAAAAGGGGATAAAAAAGGTTTGGGGAAAAAATATAGCGTTGATTTTCCACCATGGCTTTCAGTGTAACAGCTGAAGTTTTAAATTTGCATCACATATTTTCTACTTTAAACCTTTAATGACTCTAAAAATCTTAACACCTGCCCTCAGACTTCTACTATACACGAGTTTGGATTAAACCGGTTTTCTGTTGTTGTTTATTTATTTATTTATTTTAAATGTATGTGACATATGAAATGTGAGGAAATTCTTGTCTCTGGTAATCTCACACACTCACACACACACACACACACACACACACACACATGCACACAATGACGAGGTCGAAAACTCCTGGATTTCTCCTTTAATCTGAACGCTACCTCTCGTCCTCTGTCTGTCTCTCACCTCCTGCGCGGCTCGTATTCGCGCCTCCTCCTCCTTCAGCAGCTTCTGTTGCTCGGCCTCCTCTCTGGCTTTCTCCACCTCCTCCTCCACCTGCTTCTCATTTGCAGCCGTCTGAGTGAAAGCAATGAGACAAGACATCATGAACTAAAAGGAAAAATCCACTCTGAATGACTCGCATGTTCACCTTCATAATGAACGTGTGATCTTTAACGGCGATTTATTTTGTCGTGAGTTCTTTAGTTTAAACTTCTTTCATGGACACGTTGCTCTGTTTTCACTTAACGGTTAACGGTTTCCTACATTACCCACAATGCCGCTCGGCTACCTGCTGATAGTGGTGCAGTGGGATTTCGCCAGAGCTTCATCTCTACCTAAAGAGAGCGATGCAGCGGCGCTTTAGTCCTTTAATCTGCTCAGCTCTCTCACCTCTTCACACTTAACACACTTTCACATCAACGCCATCGCGCTCGTCATCTCGTAGATCACCAACTAGCCGAGCCATGTTTCTGCCTCGTTCAGCTGCATTGCATTCTGGGACTTTGAGTCCAGTGTTTTCTACACTGGATTTCTCATTAATATGACAAATGGCGATTGAAAGGAAAAGGTGAGAGAAGAGAAGCTCTTGCTCTTTTGTTTTTTAGGCGCTAAGAGTGAAACCTGACTGTTCTATCAGCACAGCACACAAACGCTAACTTCTCACAGGAACAACAAAAACACAGCAGCAACCAACACATTAGCACCAAAATCACTAAGCACACTGCAAATATTTCAATATAAACATTTTAATGTGTTTGAGGGTGGAGTCTTCCTTTAATAAACGCAGTGTTAAGTGGGCCGGACAGTGCTTTGCGTAAGTATTCACCCCTCTTGCTGTGAAAGCTCTTCATTAGTTCTTTATGAAAATCACATTGCTGAGTTTAGTGCTCTATTTTGCCTCTTAGTGGAATAACAGAGACTAGCTGTTTCTTCTTTCAATTCTATTACAGTCCACAACATTGTCAAATCTTTATCAGGCTGGTTCTGACCCGCAGGTCGTAAGTTTCACACCACTGAAATAATGGCGTCTATGCTCTGTGTAAGTCCAGATCTTAGAGCATGAAGTAAATCCACGTCTTCGAGCGCATCATCTTCAGACGATACAGAACGCAGCAGCACGCCTTGTTTTCAACGAGTCCAAAACGACCTGCGTCGCTCCCTTCTTCTTCTCTCTCCACTGGCTTCCTGTAGCCTCCAGCATCAAATTCAAGACCTTGTCTGGAACAGCACCCCGTTACCTCAACGTTCTCCTCGAGGTTTACGTTCCCTCCCGCAACCAAACAGCTAACGAGTGACGCCTGGTACTGTAGCACCTACTCGGCGAGGCACGAGGTCCCTTTCCAGAACCTTCAAACTGACCGTCCCTCAGAGGTGGAATGAACTTCCAACCTCAATCCGGACAACAGAATCCGTCACTATCTTCAAAAATAACTTATAAAGACCCACCTCTTCCGTATAAACACTTAACTAACCCCTAATGTGTCCCAAAAAAAAAAAAAAACCTGAACATACACCTGATCTCACACCTCTACTCTGTGCACTTTGCTCCTCTGGCATTCAATTAAAAGTCTAGTAGCACTACTTGATGTATCGCTTTGCTTGTGTTTCTTCATTTGGATAAAAGCATCTGCTAAATGAATAAATGAATAAATGTTTCCCTTCTTCTACCCATCCCCGAGGCACAGAGAGATTGTGCCAGCTCCAGTAGACGAGGCCAACCCTACGAGGATCCTGAGGCATCCAGAGATGGACCTGCTTTCTGCCTCGTGAGGATTTGGGTATTCAAAGCATCGCTGCTAACCCTATGTGGACTTTGAGGAAGACAACAACCTCCAAATTAATATACACATAAAATTCTACATGACTATAAATAAATACAGAAAGGACATTGTTCATATCACACTCTCCAGTTTCACCCAGATGAGGATGGGTTCCCTTTTGAGTCTGGTTCCTCTCAAGGTTTCTTCCTCATATCATCTAAGGGAGTTTTTCTTTGCCACAGTCGCCTCAGTCGCCTCAGGCTTGCTCACTAGGGATCATTCTGTCTAACATCTAGGACTGTTTGCATGTTTTTGTTTCTGTTTGCATGTTTTTTGTTTCTTATGTTCTGTAAAGCTGCTTTGAGACAATGTTCATTGTTAAAAGCGCTATACAAATAAAATTGAATTGAATTGAAATGAAAAACCCGTGCAGCATTTAGGTTTAAACGCCGTGATGTAGGGAAGTGCGTCCGGCAGAGCGATGGTGTGAAAGCAGACTTATGGAGGAGAATTTCATTCGTCCTCGTGACCTTTTTGGCGAACTCCATGTTTTCTTTGTATTTGTAGATGTAGTGAGCGAGAAACTCGATGGGGTCCATGGGCCTCCGCTCCACCACTTCTGCCAGAGCCTCCACCAGACATTTACCCAGTCTGCGTTTCAGGTACTCAGAGTCCATCCTGACAGGAAGAAAACACTACTTTACTGATTAAAACAACAACAACAACAACAACAACAACAACCATGTACACACACACACACACACACACACACACTCAGGCTGCTGTTAGGTATTAAAAGGAAGTTCTGTGATTAATAAATCCTTTTGTGTCCTAAAACAAAATATTTCAGTGTGGTATTAAAAACACACAGGACTAGCAGGAGTAGAAAATGTATATAACAAACAAACAAACAAACCAACAAACAAATAAATAAATAAGTAGATATATAAGTAAGTAAGCAAGCAAGTAAATAAATAAATATACAAAAATATAAGTAAGTAAATAAGCAAGCAAGCAAGTAAATAAATAAATAAATAAATAAATAAACAGGCAAGTAAACAAACTAATAAACTAACGAATAAATAAAAAAATAAGTAGATATATAAGTAAGTAAATAAGTAAGCAAGTAAACAAACAAGCAATCAATAAATAGGTAAGTAAGTAAATAAGTAAATAAATAAATAAATAACAAGCAAGCAAACAAACAAATAAATAAATAAGTAGATATATAAGTAAGTAAATAAGTAAGCAAGCAAGCAAGCAAGTAATTAAATAAATAAATAAATATGTACATAAGTAAGCAAGTAAACAAAAAACAATCAATAAATAGATAAGTAAGTAAGTAAGTAAATAAATAAATAAGATTAAAATTGCTATTCAGTAAAAACACACACAATACATTGGGGTCCCCAGATGTTAAGTACCTTATTAACATTATTATTAATAATAAAATTATATTTAAAGTAAAATTAAAGTTATATTTAGTAAACTTAACCTGATAATCTACCCTCCTGTTACAATCCAAATATGTTTATTATTCCTTTATTATACTCATTTTCTCACTACTTTGTTAAAATGTGAAATATTTGGTGTATTAATCTGCTTAAAAGAAAAACATGTAACACTAAATTTAAAAGTTTTTACCTGCAATAAAACCGTTCAGCTGTTCGCCTCTCTCTTTCCTTCCTGTGACTGTTTTCCGTTTCCATGGTAACCGTGCAACACGGTCAATCTTCCCTCAGAAACAAACCAAGGTTCCTACATCAAAATAAAACCCAAGCAAAAAACTAAACCAAGCTAAACTAAACTAAACTAAACTAAACAGCTTATTAAATAATTAAAAAGATTAATTAATTAATTTAGAAATTCAGTCCGTCATTTATGATCTTTTTACACTGATCATAATCCCTGAGTGCTGTATCTCATGAACCATAACCAAATGTACAGTACATACACATAATATAATACCTTAATGTAATACATCATATATAAAATACAAAATCTTACATTTAACAGTTTTAAATGACAAAGCTGTTTAATGTATTTAGGCTAATGTATCCCATATCACATATTTTGGGTATTTCTAATGCAAGTGGTGTGTTGAGATTTAGTGAACAATTAATACACAAATAATGCGATAAAATCACAAACAAAAAGTGTCGCATGCCATAGAGAAAGGGGCGGAGTGACTGAGTGAGTTAGTGCTCATTATACAATACACTATATGGCCAAAAGTATGTGCACCCCTGACCATCACACCCATATGTGCTTGTTGAACATCTCATTCCAGATTTATTCCCCCTGTGTTTGCTGTTATAATAAGCTCCACTCTTCTGGGAAGCTTTCGACTAGATGTTGGAACGTGGCTGTGGGGATTTGTGTTCATTCAGCTACAAGAGCATTAGTGAGGTCAGGCGCTGATGTTGGGATGTCGAGGAGGTCTGGGGTGCAGTCGGTGTTCCAGTTCATCCCAAAGGTGTTCAGTGGGGTTGAGGTCAGGGCTCTGTGCAGGACACTCGAGTTCTTCCACTCCAACCTTCACACACCATGTCTTCAT
>CM040465.1:23646759-23659522 GCA_022758105.1 Pangasianodon gigas
TGTGAGATCTGTGCTGTATGACTGTTACGTCATGCTGTTATAGGAAACAGTTTCCTCGTCATCATATCATACTTTTTATTCATTTAGTGTTACATTAAGAGCTGTGGAACGTCCATGAAACAAGTTAGTTCCTGTTCTCACTTACGTTATAGCAGCTATAAACATTCTTTCCCTCACTAGCCTCTCTTTTATTCTCTCTCTTCAAGTTAATAAGATGAAAAAAACGCAGCTTGTCGTGTTACCGAGAAACCACAAACCTCTGACTGTTACAAAGCTCTGACACTTGAGACTCCTTCCATAAATTTTAAATAAACATGTCCTTACAGAAAACTTCACCATATCAACAATTACATGTTTTTTAATCCCTGTGAATGAGCAGTTACTATAGAAACGATAACGCGTGATTTGCAGCTGCACTACTGTCAGAGCTGCTGTTATAGAAAATTAATCAACACCTTCTGACCAATCAGAATCCAGAATTCAACAGCGATGTGGTGTAAAATGAAATTTAGATCTTTAAATGCCTCGAATTTGGAAAGTGGTGATGAAATCTTAAAATCACTGTACATAGATACATGCATTATATAATTTATAATTTGTTATTAATTATTTAATAACTAAGAAAATGGCAAAACCATGAAAAAATTGGTGTCTGGTTCAAACTGTTTTAATCCACATTATATAATTTGTTACTGAATAAAATAATGAGTGTTAATAATGACAAACTTTGGAAAGGTAAAGTGAGCTGCTCAAAAATGAGCAAGCAGCGCTTCTTAAATATTTATTCAGTGCTTATGAGAGTTAAAAAGTTAAAAGTAAAAATGTCAATTTACTTTATTTACTTTATAAAACATCCCATAACATCTTATGAATACTAATATCAGCATATGCTCATGCAGTACTGTTACCATAAAGAGAAAAAAAACACTGAGAGAGGTTTCCTGAAAGTAGAGGGAGCTATAAAAGATAAAATTGCTTCAGTACTGTCTTCTCAATGCAGCTCTCTCTCTCTCTCTCTCTCTCTCTCTCTCTCATTCTCTCTCTCTTTCACACACACACACACACACACGGTAAAGGATACAGAGAACGAGTGTGATCAGGGCGAGCAGGCTGAGTGTCAGTCGGAGGTGGGCGGTTCGGCAGTGTGTGTGTGTTTTTGCCAGACGGTAAGTCAGGATCGTCTGCACACACACGAACAGCAGACTTGTTGGGAAGGCCAGAATCGCTCCCACATAGTGCAGCACCTTAGCAAAGTCCACCTGAAACACACATACACACACACACACACACACAAAATTCAGTATTATTTCTACAGTGGGCGGTCCTCACTCTCCGATACACCCTGTTGGACCGGGCCTCCACCCTCTGTTCGGACCACACCCTGCTCCAGTGGCTCCACCGCATGAAGGATCACTCGTTGGTATCTGGCACTTCAGCCATTTAAGTTCGAGGTGGTCCACAGGCGGGGGCGCAGATGGCTGTGGCGGATTTCCTCTCTCGGCAATGGGGAGGAGTCGGTAGCAGGCCAGACGACTGAATCAGGCGGTAGGGGTATGTGGAGGTGGGAACGTGGTCAAGAGCCGGTTTGTGAATAGAGGCGGAGCTGGGAAAAATGAGTGGTAAGGATCTACTCCTGTGTGGGATAGCTCTAAGATGTGTTCACAATTCAGTATGATTGCTGTAGTGCTTTTAACAATACACATTACCGAAAATGAAATTTACACCAACAACATCTCCAACAACCCCAGATGTAATCAATCTGCCAAGAAATATTTGCTGTTTCAGGTTTGTTCTTGTGCTACGAAGCTAATGTAGCTAACAACAAGAAACTTTTCCATAAACATAAACCTAAATGTACATACACTTGTTTTAAACAACATTGTTGTGCCTCCTAATCTCATTTTTTATTAAACAAAAGACCGTATTAACACAATCTAGGGTCATAGAAGAACTTCCAGCTTCTAGAAGAATCCGCTTCAATCTCTGGGAGGCGGGGCCTGTGGGGGCGGAGTCATATCAAACTGCACTGAAGAAAAAAGTGATTTTCCATGATGGCAGCTTCCATAACATTATAGTGTTCAGCTATGTGGTGAAGCCACATATATAGCTGATGTGTAAAGAAAGCAGGAAGTCTGACTGTGTCCTAAACCACATCAGCACATCTGTATGACATCACTAAACAACTGGATGTGGCTTGAGGCAGAAATTTCCAAAACTAAAGAAGCAAACGACAGAGACCAGAGATATGCTGTGTTTTATCGGGTCTCATCAATGAGTGAAATGATTTCAGACACTAACCAAAATCTGAACTGCAAACCAGTTCACTCTGGTTTTATTTTAACATTGTAATTCACAAGTAATATGTAATACACATAATATGCAATATAATATGTGTCATGTGAAGTTTTAGTAGTTCATCACACACACACACACACACACACACAGCATAGAAAGGATACAAGGCTAAAATAAAATACAATAAAAATCTTCAGAAATGGATTTAAAGCAAATGGATTTGGACCAAAATGATGTTTGTCTCGCAAATTTTGCTCATCTTGTGTGTGTGTGTGTGTGTGTGTGTGTGTGTGTGAACTTGTTAACCTCTAGCACATGGAGGAAGAGGGATCTATGCATTGTTGTTGTTCTATTCAGTTGCTAGCAAGTTCTTTTTTTAGTGTGTGAAAGAGAAACAGTGTTTTGTGCTAGTACACTTTGAAATGAGATTTTTCTACACCACATGGTACACACGCTTTCACTCCCGCTTGAAAGAAACCTAACTGTTTACAGTAAACATTCCACGCCGGATTTTTTAAAGCTTTCACTCTTTAGATTTGCTTTCACTCTTTTATTTGCTTTCACTCTTTAGGTTTGCTTTCACTCTTTTTTATTTGCTTTCACTCTTTTTATTTGCGTTCACTCTTTAGATTTGCTTTCATCCTATAGGTTTTCTTTCACTTTCTCTAGGTTTGTTTCACTTGTTGATTTGCTTTCACTTTTTTTTATTTGCTTTCACTCTTTTATTTGCTTTCACTCTTTTTATTTGCTTTCACTTTTTTTTAATTTGCTTTCACTCTTTAGATGCTTTCATGCTATAGGTTTTCTTTCACTCTATAGGTTTGCTTTCACTCTCGTTTGCTTTCTCTCTCAGCATTTTCTTTTGCTTTCAATGTTTGCTTTTATGTTGCACCATATTACATTTGACAGCAAAGGAAAAAAAAATTAAAATATTTCCTTCTTCAGTGTGCTTTTTTTGGGGGAGGGGGCTAAAGGCAAGTGCTTGTATTTAAAGGTAATGGTCTAGATGCTATTTAAAAACCCCATCTTGAATGCTTCCAGTGAAGATAAATTTGGTAACCTAAGAGGCATAAGAGTTTAATAATTGAATGGGGAGCTCAGAAAATTGACTTAAGCTCCTGCGTAACCCGACTCTGAATACACAAAACTTTCCCCACATAAATACTGAAGTTAAATCACCGACTCTGAACATTAACGTAATATAGGAACATGGCTCTATATCATCTATTTTATACTACGATTTATTTGTCAGAAAATGTCCACTAGTACCAGCCTACCCAGTTAGAGAGTAATGCTTTGCTTTCTAAGATTGCTTTTGTCCTTTAGGATTATTTCACTCTTTAATCATGAAGTAACTGCTAAATTTTTTGACTAAAATACCTTCTCCAGTAATATGATGAATAAGAGAAAAACAAAAGCTAATTTTTCATGGTTTAATAATAATTACTGGAACACAGAACTACAGACGGGTAACAGAGCGGATCGAATGAAAAAAAATTAAGAATGTCTTTGATGAAACACTTATTCACCGTCACACAATCAGAGGATGCAGTGTGCACAAACTACCGTGAGATAGCCATCTGGAGCCCTAGTGTGCAGGGAATTGTTTTTAGTGTGAGCAAATTAGATATTTTATACAATACAATAAAGACAATAAAAGTCCAGCCTGAAGCCAAGGCATATCAAAGCTCCACCAAACCTCCAGTACATTCTAACAGCAGGTCAGAAAGTCTTTAATGCAGTGAAGGAAAACACAGCATGGTCGGGGTGTGTATAAATAAAATCTGATTTAGAGAAACACATTATTATTAGAAACTGCAAACGGAGTGTGATGAGTGATTATAGATAGATAGATAGATAGATAGATAGATAGATAGATAGATAGATAGGTGACCAGGCAAACTGAGAGGTGAACACACAGACTTCGGATAAGGAGAAACGGATAAGGAGAAAATAAGACAGACAGGCAGACAGACAGACAAATAGGTACACTGACACACAGGTAAACACTGAAACAGATAAACAGACAGACAAATGGACACATGATGAGTCACACATGAAAACAGATCAATAACTAAAGGACACAATTTACAGTAAATGACCAGATAGACAGATAGAGGGGTGGATGTTCAGACAGACAGACAGACAGACAGACAGGTGAATGACAAGACAGATGGGTGGACAGAGAGACAGGGAAACAGACAGGGAGACAGATGGGTAAATAACCAGACAGACATACAGGCAGATAACCAGAGAGACAGACAAACAGACCTGTGTATAACCAGACAGACCGACAGACAGATAGCCAGAGAGGTGAATGACAAGACAGACAGACAGACAGGTGGATGGCCAGATAGACAAACAGAGCTGTGGATAACCAGACAATAAGACACACGCAGACTGATAGATGCCCAGACAGCCAGACAGACAGACAGGCCTGTTAATGATAAGACAGATGGAGAGACAGGTGAATCTCAAGACAGACAGACAGACAGACAGACAGACTGACCTTTGTGTAAGAAGACACATAAAGACACTGGTGAATCTCAAGAAAGAGAGACAGGCAGACAGATGAATGGCCAGACAGACAGGTAAATGACTGGACAAACTGACAGACAGACAACAGGTCATAGATGACCAGGCAGATTAAAAAGACAAATAGATTAATGAGAAGACAGATAAACACATCAATACAGATGTCAGTGATATTACACGAGGGTTAAACTCATACTGTTCCAGTACACACAGTGATAAAGAGGTAAAATGTCCCTCTGAGGCTTCCGTACCTGGAAGTTTCCCACCATGCTGAGTCCTGCAGCGCAAAGCCAGCCGGAGCAGAGCCCCATCATGTTCAACACACTGTCCTGCTTCTGCTGCTCCATCACCTGAGCGTAGCGGAGCAGACCAGTCAGCATCACTGGAATACACACACACACACCAATCAGCATCACTGGAACACACACACACACACACACACACACAGACCAATCAGCATCACTGGAACACACACACACACACAGGGCCGGATTCAGAACATTAACTCACCTGGATCTGTATGATTTGATGCATTGTGCGGCTGCTACCTGATTGGCTGATTGGATAATTGCATGAACGTGCAGGTATACAGGTGTTCCTAATAAAATGGACAGTGAGTGCATATTTGGATGGAAACTCCATCACTCACCCATAAAGGATCCAATACTGCAGAGGAGACTGAACCAGCAACTCTCTGGAGGCAACACACCACATTTACTGGAGAGAGAGAGAGAGAGAGCGAGAGAGAGAGACAGAGAAGGGGAGAGAGAGACAGACAGAGAGAGATAGACACAGGGACAGAGGAGATAGAGAGAGGGGACAGAGAGAGTGAGACAGGCAGACAGACAGACACAGGGATAGAGAAGGGGAGAGAGAGAGAGAGAGAGAGAGAGAGAGAGAGAGAGAAATTAACGTATGTGAAATTGTCCAAATCAAACAAAATTGCTCCTAAACTTGGCTCAATTTGATGAAATCCATTTCTCTAACAAAAATGCTGACATAATTAAAATCATAGACTTTCCAAGATTAGGCTTAGCACTCATAATACACATTAAAGGTGCAATAGTCATTTTTTTATTTCTTACTTGTATAAATAACGTGGAAAATATGTAGAATGTGATAAAAAAAAAAATTTTTATGCCACGGCAGGTGTTTTATGTGAAAGAGGAAATCATTTGGAAAACAGCGTTACTATTCATAGCACTAGTTTATGTTTACACGAGCCTCTTGTTGGCCATTTTATAGACACTCCCCTAATGCCCCTTTCGCTCCACCCCATCTCAGTCTGAAATTGTTAAGCGCCCAGCACAGCCAGATAATTCTCCTGTGAGCAAAAAATTATGCTTTGAAAAAAAAACTTAACAACAAGAAATGCAGTAAAATCAGAATAAACACTCACAGCACTTTCCATAATGGAGTAATTTATTACCGGGCAAAGCTCTGAAGTGTCTGAATGGCCGGCTTTACATGACGAATCAAGCAGATATGTTACTTTACTAGTGACCATTCTCATAATGTGCCATGACAGTCGTGGCTATTGCTAATTCTAGTTGAACCATCGTAGGTTCTGTGGGCGGAGCTTTGTTTACATGGGCAGGAATGGAGGTGGGCTCAAGGAGTAAAAAAATCATACTTTAAACATTAGAGACCTAATCTTGCCAAATCTTGCCTAATGCACCTTTACGTGGATGCACTTTTATTTAAAAGTATCTGGTGGATAAATGTGCAGCCTGTCAAATTTGCACAGATACAGTATGCAAGTATTATCTATAAAAATATATTTATTTAAAAAAAATTTAACTAATACTACAATAAAAAATAAAGAAAAGAAACAGTATACCAAAGTTCAATCAAAAATTATAACCAAATAAAAACTAAAATTATTTCCTCCGAAACAAACTGAAATTTAAAAACAATTATTAACTTTAGTTTTAAAGAGAAAACAAAAATTATCCATCCATCATACGGCTTATCCTACACAGGGTCACGGGGGAACCTGGAGCCTACCCCAGGGGACAATCTGGACAATTGCACACACACACTCTGGACAATTTGGAAATGCTGATCAGCCTACAATACATATCTTCTGGAGGAAACCCCCAAATCACAGGGAGAACATACAAACTCCACACACAGGGTGGAGGCAGGAATCAAACCCTCAACCCCGGAGGTGCGCAGCAGCAGTGCTAACCACTAAGCTACAGATCTGAACTAAAATATCTAAACAAAAAAACAGAAACTGAAAAAATGAAATAAAAAGGAAATAGAATAATTTTTGGAAAAACAAACAAACAAACAAACAACAAAACCACACATGAATTTATTAATGAAAACTAAAAAATATATAAAACAAATTAATTAAGTAATTAAATAACTAATTTAAATTAATTTAAATCATTTTAATGAATTTAAACTAAAAAAATACAAAACTACAATAACACATTGCAATATAAAATAATTTTTGTAAAAATATTAAAGCTCTAACTAAAGCCATGTAGCGTATAATTCTTCTTCTTCTGTCTCTTTTTGTAAAGTGTAGACTTTCTCTAGGAGTCTGGAATTTATTTATCTATTTATTTTCTGTGGTCTTTGATTTCTCTTGTGTCTGTCTCATTTTAAATTATAATGATATTATAGAAAAGTAGGAATAAATAGAAATCAGAAAGTGTATTAATTCAGGTATTAGCTACCTGATGAGAGGGATGTTATCCAGAGTGCAGCAGCGAAACTGTCCACTCTGCATCACCAGAGGTTCCTCACAGGATGAGTTATACACCCTGTATAACACACACACACACACACACACACACACACACACACACACACTCGTTGTGTGTATTAAACATCCATATTATTCTGATGTTTGTTATTCTCCAATTATCTCCAGTTTTATACCTGAGAAATTCTCTGTTTTAAATATTTAAAAAGTGAACTTTGTGCTCTGGTAACAAGTTTAACCAAAAATCCAAATAACACACAAAACAAAACAATTGTTTAAAAATTAATTTAAAAAATCATGTTTTTTGAGTTCAGGGCTAATTTCGCACTTTCACACTAACACCAGTCACAATTGTGATGCGGAACATTTTCCAAAAAATAATCGGAAAGTTTTGATTTCATCTCATCATTGACCAAACCTGCACGTTAATCCTAAACAGGAAGAGGAATATCTCAATGACTCCGAGGGTCCAAACTAGACGCATGGAAATGAAAATTATTCATGACAACAGGGCCAAAGTTTCAACTTAGCTATGAAATGATCACAAACGCTGGAATACGACATTTTCCCCCAGATACAATGCACTGACTGCCCCATGTCTCCTGATCAATATTAATGATTGACAACTGACCAGTGATTGGTTACGTGTCACATCTGCTCTGATTCTGTCCCCGTTGCCCCTCATACTCTCTATGCCCTGTGTTCTGTTTTTTTGTCTTGCTTTCCTTATATGGTCATTATTTCCTGTTGTCTTTCTAGTTACTAATGCTTCGTTTGTCTAAAGCTTACTAGGCAAAACAAAAGAAAATGCCCCTTCAGCACGGAAAGATGGAAAGGTCAACTTAACCACCGAGTTCACCAAGTGACGTCATGTCAACATGGCCGCTCACACCATCGGCTGTAAATGAAACATCACTTCACTACTTTATATGAGTTTATACTTTATATGACTTGACTTGACTTTATAGTAGTATTTATTTTAGATCAACAAACACAGACGCATCAAATACATAAAGAAGTAAAGTGAATAATAATCACTCGTAATCGCTAATGTTATGTTAGCTGGCTAGCTTGTTGTTAACAAAATGCACGATTTCATGGAGGTGTCAATGTTTTTTTCACACTTTGTAGCTTATGCTGCATTCATGACCACGTGGGAACTGGGAAATGTCCAACTTCCGAGTAGCTCGTTATTCCTACATCAAGAGTTTTTCAAGAGCTACGACTTCTCTGAGTTGCAGTTTGGTGATGTCACTTCAAAATGGCGGCACCATGAGTCACTGAGTTATGGCTGAAAAACTTTTTAACGTTGCTGTTCGCATGTAGCGTGTAGATGTAAATCCTATAATAGTCACTGTTTTGTTTTAAATCCAACATACTGGAAAAACAGAGACAAACCCACACAAATTTTATTGCTGTGTAATAAATTCTAAACTAAACTGTATAAGACAGTAAGAGGAAGTGAGTTATGTTAAAGTAAATAAATTTACCAGTTATTTATAGGGCAGACATGCTGGTTATACACTGCCATGGCATATCTGTGGGGAAAAAAAGAAAGAGAAATCTCAGAGGTTAAGGATTTGTATCTATGACCTTTGTATCTAAGTTCAAGTCCATGGACTGGCAGGAGGAATCAGTGTCGCTGTGTGTTTCTACACTGGACAGGTGCTTAAAGCAAATTACATTAATACATCGTCGCTGACTTCCTCCAAATGTAATCAATTAGCCAGGGCATGTTTAGTGTGTGAGGTTTGTGACAAACTACGAGACAAACTTCAGCAAAGATGTAATGAAAGTCTGTCATATCCAAAATCCTTTGTGTATGTAAATAAGTTTATGCGCAAATATTAATATCATTAAACACTGCAATGTCAATTATAAATAAACGATTTTGTAAAATAGCAGCAAGAGCCTGTATTTACATCAACTTTCATCCAGATCGTCCGTACAAACAATTTCTCTTTCAACCGTAAGAGGGTGTGGATTAGGGGGCGGAGTTATACTAAACTGCACTGAGATTATAAATAAATAAATAAATAAATAAATAAATAAATAAATAAATAAATAAATAAATAAATAAATAAATTGTCCGATATGGCAGCCCCGGTAACATGGTGGTGAAGTTTTGTTCATGTTTTATATAAGACAGGAAGTCCCACTGTGTCCTAAACCTCATCACGTTATTTGTATTTATTGAAATTACTGTCTAGTCACTTCTATTAAAGAAGGTTTGTGTGTTTTCTGTTGCATCTGTGCCGTAGCGAGATTAAAGAGCCTCACCAGCATTTCGATGTACAGTTGTCTCTGGCGTACTGTGTGCATGACAAATAAAATTTGACATATGACTTTGATGAGAGAATTGGATTGGATGTCGTCTGAGCAAAATGTGTACGCCTCAACAAAAAAAATATTGGGGTGATTTCTATTTCTTATTAGCCACGCTAGCTTCAGTAGATCCAGCGCAAAAAGTACAGACGCTAACTTTTTGACAGACGATTTGGAGAAATTAATCAACCATTCCCTGTATCACAATGATTCAAGAAATGACTGGAGACAAAAAGATAAAGGGTGAAAATGTAACAAAAAACAGAACAGAAAATAATTTTTTAAGAATGTGAGATAGTATAACAATAAGAAAAATAGAGAAATATAAATCCGTAGATGGACATCCCGTAAAATATTAGGAAAAAATCAAAACAGTGGATTGAGTGAAGACGTCTATCCTTGGTCAGTGAGTGAGAGATCTTTCTGGCCTCCATACAGAAAAGGAGGTTAGTGAATGAGTAACTGTATAAAAGCATCTTTAATCCACTTCGCCTGCTCTATCACCCCGATTCAGTTCAGTACTGAATGTGTAGCAGTGTTACGCAGCGCTGTAGCCTTGCAGGATCTGAGCTGGTTAGGTATTGGTTTAAATAATAACTCAGTTGAGGATGGGTTTGAGTTTTACTCGACTGTTCCTGTCTCAGAGCTTTCGGGATAAAGGACATTGTTGCTGTTGTCTTTGATGTAGTGTGATATTAACAACTTAACCCGACAACGATGCCAGCTTATGTCTGAACTTTCACCCAGAATACAGTGAGTTATTTGTTCATTTATTTGTTTATTTTCACATTCAGTTCTAGTTAAAGTAAAGGATTTACAGCTTTCATAAAGCAGGCTTTATCCAGTTGGTGTATATATACATATATATATATATATATATATATATATATATATATATATATATATATATATATATATATATATATATATAGATAGATAGATAGATAGATAGATATATGTATATATATAGATAGATAGATAGATAGATAGATTTTTTTTTAAACATTTTCATCCTCACTAAATTGCAGAAATGATGTAAAGAGATCATGTCCCTCATAAACCCGCTCTGGTTTTCATTTTCATTTTTCTAAAACTCTTTTTCAGTGACACAATTGAAGATATTTTTTGGATTTTCTGCAGGAAACACTTGGAACATGGAGCTTATGCTCCTTAACTATTTTATTCTATTATCGTAAGAGCACCTAGAGGGCATTTCATCACATTTCCTTGCATATACAGGAGCATTTAGGGAACTACGTCTCATTTTCTCCACTGTAAGAACACCCTAGAGGGCACTTTGTAGTAGAAATCTAAGTCTAATAATAAACAAATGAAAAAATGTGTTATTTAGCAAAGAAAAATGGGTGCAACCGGTGATACAGTTAAGTTTTCTTCTTCTAAGGAGATGTTTATTTAACATTTATGGAAAGAGCCTCCAGTGTCAGAGCTTTGTAACAGTCAGAGGACAAAGAGGAAAGAGGAGTTTATGCTTTTTGTGGTTTCTCAGTAACACGATAAGCTGTGGTTTTTGCCTTATTAACCATAAGAATGAGAACAAAAGAGAATAAAAGAGAGGCTGGTGAAGGAACATAAGAAAGAACAGGACCTAACTTGTTTAATAGACGTTCCACAACATTAAATGTAACTATAATAAGTATGATGTATGGTTCTTTAATAAAAGAGAAATTGTAATCGTCTGTAAATTGCTGTGGTATAAGAGGAATAAACACTTGATAGTTGTTGATTACTTTCCTGTAACAGCACACCTTGCTGTTATAGTGTTTTATTCCTTACATATCGTAAACCATGTTAAACGATTAAACAATTTTCAGTGTTTACACACACAATGTATGCTCTGTATGGTTGTAATTATCATTATATTGTTATTGTGGACTCTTTTATTGATCATTTTAATTAAATTTTAATTTTCTTTAAGCCTGTGGTTTGCCTTTTGTGGAGAGTGTTACACACAGATGCTGTATGACTTCCTATTTATTAGTTTACTTCATTTTAAAATTTACTCTCTTTGTAGTTCATTTAATCCCAAATAGTAGATTGTGATGTTGCTTTGCAAAATGCTAAACATGCTGTTGAAAAGCAAATTACATCTTTGCTTAAACATGCACTATTTTTATGACTCACATTACTATTAATATATGATACTATCATACACTGTAACTTAAGGTCAGGGAATTATAATTATGATATGCAAATTTAATTGACACACATTAGACATTAACATCCTTGTAGAAAGCCATTTCAAGTGTCAGCGGTGTTAGTACTGGAATTAGCGATGGATCTTTACACACTCACACAATCCATGCTCCAGAGATGGTGCCGAGAGGCAAAGTGAGGGGTAAAAGCACCCAAAGCGACATTATTTCATGAGGTATCAGAAGGAAGCTTCAACTCTGCAGGATTCCCTCATTTTCCATCTCGCAGGATCATTGTGGCAATCACGTCATTAAAAAGAAAACTCCTGAGTGTCCTTCCAGAGTGACCAGCTTTCTCTCGTAAACTTTTCTCACTCTTCTCTCTTCAGCCCACATGCTGCTGTAAACCCCTCCCCTCAAAGCATCAGGTTTCAAACAGAACAAGTTTACTAATTACTTTAATCACTGTTAATGTTTGGACTCTTAATCAGTGTGCACAGTGTCCAGAAGCAAAAGTCCAACTAGGATCAAAACACCAGCGGAAAGAAGCACAGCTTTCAGTCAATAATCCATACGAGCTGAGCGTCAAGATCAAGGAAGCATGGTCCAGTGTTTCCACACTCATCCCTCACTCAGATAAAACAGTCACAAGGCTGGTACTGGATTAACACGTCCACTGATACACTTCGATCACTGTATATCTTACAGTGTTTATATCAGTCCAACTGTACATGAC
>CM040465.1:23670660-23714225 GCA_022758105.1 Pangasianodon gigas
ATTGTTTATTTAGTGCTGACCTGAATAAGATATTTCACATAAAAGATGTTTACATATAGTCCACAAGAGAAAATAATAGTTGAATTTATAAAAATGACCCCGTTCAAAAGTTTACATCCCCTTGATTCTTAATACTGTGTTGTTACCTGAATGATCCACAGCTGTGTTTTTTTGTTTAGTGATAGTTGTTCAAGAGTCCCTTGTTTGTCCTGAACAGTTAAACTGCCTGCTGTTCTTCAGAAAAATCCTTCAGCTCCCACAAATTCTTTGGTTTTCCAGCATTTTTTGTGTATTTGAACCCTTTCCAACAATGACTGTATGATTCTGAGATCCATCTTTTCACACTGAGGACAACTGAGGGACTCATATGCAACTATTACAGAAGGTTCAAACGCACACTGATGCTCCAGAAGGAAAAACCATGCATTAAGAGCCGGGGGGTGAATAGATAGATAGATAGATAGATAGATAGATAAATAAATAGATAGATAAAAACACACAGACAGACAGATAGATAGATAGATAGATAGATAGACAGACAGACAGACAGACAAACTGGTTTATTGAGTGATTTCAGTAATATATGGAAAGTTTTGCCTTGTCTTAAAACTAATTAAGATTTTTTTAGTTCTTTTTTTATTTCTAAAGAATTTATAGAATACTAAAAAGAAATGTGTAATGGAATGTAATCATCACAGAGTGTCTTATAATATTCAACCTAGACAGACTGATGGATTGACTGATTGATTGACTGATTGATTGATTGATTGATTGATTGACAGAGTAAAAGTGAATTGATCAGTTCACTCACCAGTTTTCCTCAAACCATTTAAATGCGACTTTTTCATCGAAACGCCGCTCGAAGTCAAAATACCCTGTAAGTAACGTCTCATTCATTTTTTTCTTTAAGTTTAAATATACTCAGTTTGGTTAAGAGAATAATTTGAACTCGACTGACTGTCATTCATTAAATCTACACCAGCAGGTCTGCTGTACCACCCTCCAGCGTCACCTTTTTCCTGTTAGCCAATCACAGCTCAGGTAGAAGGGTGGTACTAGCCAATCATAGATTGGAAGGCGGGACTAAAATACTCCAACCAGCCAATAAGATGACTCTGACTTCTGATACTTCCTTGTTGGGTTTTTTAAGATAAGTGTCTCATCCGGAAGAAAAACAATTTCATGAAATTACGCTTTATTTTAGAACATACTTATATGATGCTTATATAATAATAAATATTCATAACTTATTTAAAGAATTTTAATTGCATAAATATATCTTGCAACGTGTAAGTTCACGAAAAGCGAGCTTTAATTTTGAAGCACAGGTCATGTGGTGCTCTGTTACTTTACAGATGAGATGAAAATAGAAACAAACCCAGCACTGGAGGTATATTTTATATATTTAT
The DNA here is from genome assembly GCA_022758105.1 of Pangasianodon gigas. Classification (NCBI taxonomy): domain Eukaryota; kingdom Metazoa; phylum Chordata; class Actinopteri; order Siluriformes; family Pangasiidae; genus Pangasianodon; species Pangasianodon gigas. The sequence continues at coordinate 23,672,070 of CM040465.1, forward strand.
TGATGTGTTATATCATGTTTTGAGTTTAAATATTGTCTAAGATGAGAGAAGGAGAAAGTGTAAAGGCATAATAAATATCCCTCGTTTGTGATGACCAGGAACTGCAGGTTTGTTTGTTTGTTTGTTTGTTTTTCTACTCCTATTTAGTGGTTGTGTTTGAAAAGGAGCCATTGTGGCAACCATGTGTGGTGTTGAAGCAGCTTGCATTGCTCTGTGAGCAGTTATCTGTTATCAGTTTGGTGCATGTGTGTTTATTTTAAGGCGTTGTTCCATGTGCATTGTGCATACTCACTGCTTATAACCGTTCATAAGCATGCACACTCCCCCTGTGTCACACTGCATTGTTGTGTGTAGTAGCTACAGGTGACAGAATGAAGGTGCTGGTGCTGAAGGAACCCAGAGAGAGTGAGAGTGGAGCAGATCCATACATCAAGGTAAGATCATCATTGTTATGAGTGCAGTGATGACTGCAAAGTTCCCAGCTCTGGTCTTGGAGATCCCCCTGCCCTGCACACTGGAGTGTTTTCTCTCATCTAACACACCTGATTTAACTCACTAAAGGCTGTTAATTAGCTGATTAGTTGAATCAGGTGTGTCAGAGGAGCAAAAACACTCAAATGTGCAGGACAGGGGGTTCTCCAAGACCAGGACCACGAGAACCTGTGGCTTAGAACAAGAGAAATATGCATATACTGAGGTCATAGTTCTATATTTTAACATTTATTAGTTTATTTATTTATAATACAGTCACTTGCGTAAGTAAATTTGCTTGCTTCTCTGATTAATGATCTCCTCTAGAGAGTCACGGTCCTTCCGTTTTCTTTTTAATGTCACTCTGTGGGATGTTCCCTGATGAACACTTTTCCAGAACTTCTTTTGATAGCTCCTTGTGATCTTCATGATGCTGTTTGTTTAGGATGTTCTCTAACAAACTTCCAGGAACAGGTGTATTTTTCCTGAGATCACGTGACACTTTAATCACACACAGATTCCATTCGACTAATCGTTTGACTCCTGATAGGAGCTGGTTACACAGAACTAATTTAGGGGTTTTGTAGCAACAGCGGGGCAAATACTTATACAATCACTACATTTAAATTTTTTTATTTGTAAATAATTTTGCAAACTATATCAATTTTCCCCTGCACCTCAGGATTATGGGTTGTTCTGTGTGGAATCATGATATATAATAGATAGATTGATAGATAGATAGATAGATAGATAGATAGATAGATCCATGACACTCTATAGATAGACGGCTCTTTTCAGTGAGTCAGATCATTTGACTCGGCTCACAAATAAGAATCAACTCCCAAACGACTCATTGCCTCTTCTTATATATTTTCCAGTGATATTTTCCAGTGATTGTTCATCTTTGCCTGAAATCTTACTGCACATTGTCATCACTTTGCATTTCATTCATTCATTCCTCCTCAGTCAGTGCTGTATCCAGGTCAGGGTGGCGGTGGATCCGGTGCATACGTTTCACATAATGTAATTTTAATAGAGATGTGTACCGACAACGATACTAAAACCTGGAGTTACTAACTACTGTGTAACTCCTAACTAACCAACTTTTAAAAAATGCAAAATAACTCCTAACTAACTTTAAAAACTATTAACTACTAAGGTACTCCTAACTAACCAACATTAAAAACTACTAAGTAACTCCTAACTAACTAACTAACTTTAAAAACTACTAACTACCAAGTAACTCCTAACTAACCAACTTTTAAAAAATGCAACATAACTCCTAACTAACTTTAAAAACTATTAACTACTAAGGAACTCCTAACTAACCAACATTAAAAACTACTAAGTAACTCCTAACTAACTAACTACCTACCTACCTAAAGTTACTAAGTCACTCTTAACTAACTAACATTAAAAACTACCAAGTAGCCCCTAACTACCTAACTAACTTTAAAAACTACTAACTACCAAGTAACTCCTAACTAACTAACTAGTAAGTAACTACCAAGTAACTCCTAACTAACTAACTTGAAACACTGTTAAGTAACTCCCAAGTAACTAACTTTAAAAACTTTTCTTTCTTCTTTAAAATCTCCTAAAGCTTTAAAATGATTACAGGAAAAATACATAACTAAAAACAGAACTTACACACAACCACAGCTTTCACACCCCAGTCACTTACACTGCAAATATAATACCGTATAAATATAATAACAATCAGTACTAACGAAATCAAAATATTTAACCCTTTACAGTTTCAATAAAAATCTTTTCCATATCCTGTTCCTGATCGGAAGCGTGTTGTTTTTGCTCAATGTCGATCCTGGATGTCTGGCTGTGTGTTTTTCAGGAGCTGGCAGCGTGTGGACACTCGGCGACACTCGTCCCCGTCCTGGCGTTTCAGTTTGTCTCTCTGGATCGTCTGTCAGATCGGGTTAGTGTCAGATCTCACACACTTCTACACCAGCACTGTGGATTATAATATGTGTTTTGTTTTCAGGCAGATAGTTAGCACTCAGGAGCGGCTGGTGTAAACATGCTAGCAGCGCTAAGCCCTCCCTTGCCTTTCTCAGATAAAACCCAGCAGTATGTTTTCATTTTTGGTGTCCATATTTATTCCAGATTATTTGCTGTTGGGTTATTTTAGATTTTTTTAGACACGCAACATCACCACTGACGTTCTTTAGTAAAAAAAAAAAACACACACACAGAATGGTGTGAAAAAGTGAGAATTGAGGCTGGGGCTGATTTCTTTCTGGCCCAGAATGTAGATTTATCAGTGACAGTCATGTGATTCGACAGAGTGACGGAGTGACACAGTGACACGCCCCCTAAATTACATCTCCATTTACGCTGCTGTTTTTTCCCCCACACACATCCGTAACACATCATCAACACCGATTGAGAAGAATTAATCAATGAAAAATGCCTTTTGAGGAAAGTAGATCACACACGTTGTCTAATCGAAATAGAAATTACACAGAAAGAAGAGATGACTGAACTTTTTTGGGTTTGAATGAAAGAGTTACAGCTTTCCTGTTTGTTTGGTACTCGGAGGAAACACGGTATGAAGCATTATGGATTAAAATAAAATTCAAAGTGACAAATAATCTTGTCTATCTAATTGTGTGTGTGTGATAATTTGCCCCATATCATTCTTATTAATCCATCAGTAAGACCTCTGATTTAATGCATTCCTCAACAGCTTCATTGTCAAGTTATTGATAGATTTTAGATTTTAGCCCTCACATGAAATGTGTTAGTGATCGTGTGTGTGTGTGTGTGTGTGTGTGTGTGTGTGTGTGTGTGTGTGTGTGCAGCTGTTTGATCCGGACAGGCACGGGGGGCTCGTGTTCACCAGTCCCAGAGCGGTCGAGGCTGTGAGACGGTGCATCGAGAGCAGTACACACAGAGAAGGTCAGTGTGTGTGTGTGTGTGTGTGTGTGTGTTTGTGGTGAAACTTTCTTTTAAGGAAGATGTACTATGATCTTATTAATTGTTAAATAAAGCTCTTAACAAACTTGTAAAAGGTTTATTCACTGTATATTAGTCGTTATCGCGACCTGTAATACAACATACCTCGACATCTGTTATGTACAACCCCATTTCCAAAAAAGTTGGGACGCTTTGTAAAATGCGAATAAAAACAGAATGCAAAGATTTACAAATCACATAAACCCATATTTTATTCGCAACAGAGCACAGACAACATATGAAATGTTTAAAGTGAGACATTTTACTATTTTATGAAAAATATTAACTCATTTGGAATTTAATGCCAGCAACATGTCTCAGAAAAGTTGGGACGGGGGCAACAAAAGGCTGGAAAAGTACATAATACTAACAAGAAACAGCTGAAGGAACATTTTAAAACTAATTGGATTAATTGGCAACAGGCCAGTAACATGATTGGGTGTAAAAAGAGCATCTTATAGAGGCAGAGTCTCTCAGAAGTAAAGACCATTGAAAAACTGCGCGGGCAAGTAGTGAAACAATTTCAGAATAATGTTCCACAATGTAAAATTGCAAAGAATTTAAACATCTCATCATCTACAGTACATAATATCATAAAAAGATTTGGAGAATCTGGAGAAATCTGTGTGCGTAAGGGACAAGGCTAAAAAGCAATATTGGATGCCCGTGATCTTCGGGCCTTCAGACGGCACTGCATCAGAAACAGGCATGCTTCTGTAACGGATATCACTGCATGGGCTCAGGAACACTTCAAAAAATCATTGTCATTAAACACAGTTCACCGCGCCATCCACAAATGCAGATTAAAGCTGTACCATGCAAAGAGGAAGCCATATGTGAACATGATCCAGAAACGCCGCCGTCTTCTCTGGGCCAAAGCTCATTTAAAATGGACTGAGGCAAAGTGGAAAACTGTTCTGTGGTCAGACGAGTCCAAATTTGAAGTTCTTTTTGGAAATCATGGACGCCGTGTTCTCCGGACTAAAGAAGAGAAGGACCATCCGACTCGTTATCAGCGCTCAGTTCAACAGCCACCTTCTCTGATGGTATGGGGATGCATTAGTGCGTATGGCACGGGCAGCTTGCACATCTGGAATATCCACATATCCAGATGACGTCTTTTTCAGGGAAGGCCTTGCATATTTCAGCAAGACAATGCCAAACCACATACAGCACGTCCTACAACAGCATGGCTTCATAGCAGAAAAATCCGGGTGTTGGACTCGCCTGCCTGCATTCCAGACCTTTCACCAACTGAAAATAGTTGAAGCGAAAAATATGGCAAAGTGGACCCCGGACAGTTGAGCAGCTGGAATCCTATATCAGGCAAGAATTGGACAACATTCCACTCGAAAAACTCCAGCAACTCATATCCTCACTTCCCAAACGTATACAAGCTGTTGTTAAAAGAAGAGGAGATGTTACACAGTGGTAAACATGGCCATTTCCCAACTTTTCTGAGACATGTTGCTGGCATTAAATTCCAAATGAGCTAATATTTTTCATAAAATAGTAAAATGTCTCACTTTAAACATTTCATATGTTGTCTGTGCTCTGTTGCGAATAAAATATGGGTTTATGTGATTTGTAAATCTTTGCATTCTGTTTTATTCACATTTTACAAAGCGTCCCAACTTTTTTGGAAATGGGGTTGTAAAAATGAGTAATAATTGTACTATTAATTGTAATCGTTCCCAATAGACACTTTATTAAAGGCTTCTAATACAATCTATCGTGCATAATCTAATAAACTAGACGTCCATGTTAGACCTGTAGGTTCTCTGCACTTATGTTTCAGTCCTTAGTGATAACTAAAACTCTGCTTTAGCAAACAGAGCACGTGTTACGTTTTGTTCAGCTTTTATTAGCTCTTAAAGCCATAAACTGCAGTCTCTTGATGCTACATAGAACCTAAAAGTCCAACACCGTCGTAATAATTCATTATCAATAGTTTGTTTTTTAATAAAGTGTTTATTGCACATTATTACAACTAATAATGTAATAATTACTCATTATCACCTAACAGATGTCTAGTTATGCACCAATACAGGTCATGTATAATTAAAAATGACTAATACATTGTGAATAACAATTTACAAATGCCTTATTTGAGCTTTACTAAGTGACCTTATTTAACCCTTTATACATGTTCCTTAAAGTGTTACCGTTTTTATCCATGTTTATAAATAACAGGTCAGATTTATAGATCAGCAAGTCTGTTTAAGACAATAAATTACTTTACTAGCTTGAATTATTATCACTGGAGTATATAATATAAATATATATCAATATACATTCCCTGAGCACTTTATTAGGAACACCTGGACACCTACTCATTCATGCAGTTATCTAATCAGCCAATCATGTGGCAGCATTGCAGTGCATCATGCAGGTACGGGCCAGCAGCTTCAGTTAATGTTCATATCAACCATCAGAATGGGGAAAAATGTGATCTCAGTGATTTTAACCGTGGCATGATTGTTGGTGCCAGACAGGCTGGTTTGAGTATTTCTGTAACTGCTGATCTCCTGGGATTTTCACACACAACAGTCTCTAGAGTTTACTCAGAATGGTGCAATAAAGAAAAAACATCCCGTGAGCAGCAGATCTGCAGACGGAAATGACTTGTTGATGAGAGAGATCAACGGAGAATGGCCAGACTGGTTCGAGCTGACAGAAAGGCTGCACTAACTCAGATAACCACTCTGTACAACTGTACAACTGTGGTGAGCAGAAAAGCATCTCAGAATGCACAACATGTTGAACCTTGAGGCGGATGAGCTACAACAGCAGAAGACCGCGTCGGGTTCCACTTCTGTCAGCCAAGAACAGAAAGCTGAGGCTGCAGTGAGCACAGGCTCATCAAAACTGGGCAGTTGAAGACTGGAAAACGTAGCCTGGTCTGATGAATCTCGATTTCTGTTGAGGATCACAGATTATAGGGTCAGAATTTGCTACCAACAGCATGAATCCATGGACCCAGCCTGCCTTGTGTGAACAGTCCAGGCTGGTGGAGGTGGTGTAATGGTGTGGGGAATGTTTTCTTATCACACTTTGGACCCGTTAATACCAATCAATCATCACTTAAATGCCACAGTCTATTTGAGTATTGTTGCTGACCATGTGTTTCCCTTCATAGCCACAATTTACCATCTTCTAATGGCTTATCATTCCAGCATGATCATGCACCGTGTCACAAAGCAACAGTCGTCTCAAACTGGTTTCATGAACATGACAATGAGTTCAGTGTTCTTCAGTGGCTTTCACAGTCACTGGATCTGAATCCAGTAGAACACCTTTGGGACGTGATAGAACGGGAGATTCACAGCATGAAAATGCTCCTGAAAAAACTGCAGGAATTGTGTGATGTGATCATCTCAACATGGACCAGAATCCCAGAGGAATGTTTCCGACATCTTGTGGAATCCGTGCCGTGAAGAATTGAGGCTGGTGTGAGAGCAAAGGGACTGAGAGCCCTACCAGTATTAATGTAGTGTTCCTAATAAAGTGCTCAGTGAGAGTATATGAGTATATAATATCAATAGCACGATTATTTTTTTTTTTAGAACGGATTGGAAGCAGTAATCGATTTGACGTACAGATTTTTACAGATTTTTTTAAAAAATGGTCAGATTTAATATACCGAATTTTTTTCCTTCCTTTTCAGTATTCAATTATTTCCTTTTGTAGACATTAAATAAAAGTATCACTGAATACTGTTTTTATTTTAAAAATATTGTATTTAAAAAATATTTGTTATCAAACCTGTATGTAGTATATAGAGATAGCAAACCGCCACTTTTTCTGTTCCGATACCGAAACCTCGAGCCTCAGCCGATATCGATATCCAGCTGATATTTTTTTCTTTAAAGACTACTAAGTGGTAAAATTATTTTTAATTGCTTTTTTTTAAGCATGAAGCACTTAAAAAATACAAGAACACTAAAAACACGACTTAAACAAAACTGCAGCTTTGACAAAAATCACGTACATTGCAAATATTATAAAGTATAAATGTAATAAAATCAGTTTTAATAAACAATACAACCAAGTCTCTTCATATGTAAACATTTACAGCTCCAAAACCAATATTCCAAACTTTTCCTTTTGTTACAGGATCCGCTTAAATTCATTCTGTTTTTCTCCGACATCTAATCCACCTTTTTTTTTCCTGGTATCCACCCAATAATGATCCTGGATATCGGATCTGTGCCATCCCATATATGGTAGAAATGATTTCATACAGTATGATGATGTGATATTTGTGTCATATCTCCCAAAGCCTCAAAGCATGAACTTTAAACCCCAAACATGTCTTTGGCTGATTGACTACATTTGGAGTTAAGGAGATCATTATAAACTGTGAAATTATAATGCTGTCTGAAAGCTTATCATGATTTTAAAACATCTAAAAAGTTTTTTTATACAACAATTGTTATAAAATAAATGGTTATTAATTAATGCAGTAATACTGATTGGCCACTAGGGGTCAGATATCATCTGATTTTTAATCTCAGCCTAAAAAAATTATTTATTTTTAAATATTTATCTTGATATTTAGGGTTTTTTTTTGGATGGATTATGCTTCTATCTTTCTAAAGGAGTTCTGCATGGAACCCTGTCTGATAGAGAAGGTTAGAAGAGTACTCGGAAGAGTACTGATACGTTGCGGAAGTAAGAAAGACGGATTATTTATGTTGACGTAACTATAAATTGTTCCAGTTTTGGACATTTTATTATTCAAACTTCACAATTTGTTTAACTATTTAACAATTAGTTTAGCTATTTTTTTATTCAGGGTGGCTTATAAATGAAGCAGGATCCTCAAACACAGAACCTGACCTGCTGAGTTAATATCATTCCCCCTGAGTGTGTCCTGTTTTTAACGGTTTCAGAGTGGAACACGGTGAAAGAAAGGTGGAACGCAAAATCTGTGTATGTGGTGGGGAAAGCGACGGCGTCATTAGGTGAGTGAACCACACACACACATACACACACACACACACACATTAATAAGTTTGTTTGGATTCGGGGTAGTTGCCAAAGTGTTAGTAGTACAGAAAAAAAGAAAAAAATTGGATTATTTTTCAAGTGACATTGCTGCGGTGTTGTAAATGTAAACTTTTTGAGATTATTTAATTAAATTAACTCTATTATATACAATATATAGTAATGAATATAATTATGATGTTATATCATTGCCCAAAATAATAATAAATACATATCTAAATTTATATTATAACATTTACAACCCAACAACATTGGAAAAAAAGTCTCACAAAAGCACTAGCGACTAGCAGCCGTAGCCGACGTGTAACCAGCTTCCGGTATTTTCTTTTCGGCTGTAATGACGCATCACAGAATCAGTATTAATGTGTGTCCTGTGTGAACGTGCGCTGAGTGTAATAACAGCTCTATAAAGTGAATTACGCAGTCGTAACACTCAGGAAGTTTGTTCAGGAGCTCAGCCACTGACTCTTACACAGAGGTGACATTCACACACTCCTGCTGCCTTTCTCTTTACTGCATTAGCTAATGAGCTGCTAATTAAAGTGTGTGTGTGTGTGTGTGTGTGTGTGTGTGTGTAGTTGAGGCTCTGGGTCTGAAGCCCCTCGGCGAACACACAGGCACGGCTGACGTTCTGTCTCAACTCATCATCGAGAGTAAGAAAAAAAAACACCACTCTATACAGTTTAGTAACATCTAATATGAAGTTATTTAGTGTGTGTGTGTGTGTGTGTGTGTGTGTGTGTGAATGCAGGAGAAAACTCCACGTCTCTGCCTCTGTTCTTTCCCTGCGGCTCGCTGAAAAGAGAAGTGCTGCCTACCACACTGAGACAACACGGTGAGACACCAGAATACCAACACGAGTGTTGAAAAAAGTGTGTGTGTGTGTGTGTCTGTGTGAGTGTGTTCACACTCCTAATTACAGCACAGTGTCTGACTGTGTACTCTTACATGAAGAACATTAGCAGGTTATCTCTCACTTCTCTCTCTCTCACACTCGCTTCTCTGTCTCTCCTTCTTTTCTATTGCTTTCTCTGTCTCTCTCACTGTCTCTACTTTCTGTCTGTCTCTCTCTCTCACACACACACACACCTTCTCTGTCTCTCCCTCTTTTCGCTTGTTTTCTCTCTCTCTCTCTGTCTTTCTCTGTCTTGATCTATTTCTCGCTCTCTATCTCTCTGTCTCTCTCCCTCTCATTTCTTTCTCTCTCACTCACTTTTCTCTCTCTGTCTCTTTTTAACACACACACCTTCTCTGTCTCTCTGTCTCTCCCTCTCTTCTCTTGCTTTCTCTGTCAGTCTGTCTCTCTCTGTCTCGCTCTATCTCTCTCTCTCTCTCTCTTCTATTGCTTTCCGTGTCTCTCTCACTCTCTCTCACTTTCAATCTCTCTCTGTCTCTCTCTCTCACACATACACACCTTCTGTCTCTCACTCCCTCTTTTTGCTTGTTTTCTCTGTCTCTCTCTGTCTTGATCTATCTCTTGCTCTCTGTCTCTCTGTCTCTCTCACTTCTTTCTCTCTTTGTCTCTCTCTCTCTCTCTCTCTCTCTCTCTCTCACACCCACACCTTCTCTGTCTCTCTCTTGCTCTCCCTCTTTTCACTTGTTTTCTCTGTCTCTCTCGCTCTCTCTCTGTCTTGATCTATCTCTTGCTCTTTCTCTCTCGCTCTCTGCAGTATATCTCTCTCTCTAAATGAGCCAGAACTTCTCATCATCTTCTGGCTATTTTGTTTGTTATTTCATTAAAGAAAATCTTCCACTTCTGCTTCCTCAGGTATTTCTCTGGAGACACTAACAGTCTATGAGACGGCTGAACATCCGGACCTGGAGAAAAACATCACACACTACTTCACCGAGCAGGTGATGTTCACTCACAGCTTTAACCCTTTAAACTCCTACCTTATTATTCAGATGTTCACCTTTAAGTGTATTATTCAGTAACTACAGTGTAACTACAAGAGTGAGAAACGTTAACCTCTTTCCCTCGAATCTGATCATCACCTCAGGCTGTGTAGATGGAAGTGAAGCTGGAAGTTGACATGATCTCAGAATCGATCATATATTCATCAGAATATAAATCAATGATTCATGTACGGTATGCAGAATAATTCTGACTCAGCACCTGCAGCTCAAAGCGGCCCTGAAATCAAAATCTGTGTTTCAGAGCTTTTTGTTCCTGTCAAAAAAATACATTTTGGAGATTCACATTTTAATTTTATGGTTCGTCACTTAAGAGAAATTGATTCCCTTTTTTGATGTCTTGTGATCATCGAATTAAATGCTCTCTGTAATGTATATGTCCCGCCCCCGGGGCGTGTCTATCTCTACAGTAGCAGCTCGTTAGCAGTAAACGTGGTTCGTCTGTGTGTTTGTGGCGGCATCTTCCTGTACGCTATTCCCTTTTCCAAAAATCGCTTGGTGGAGAATAAATGGGTGGAGTTTATTTATTTGGAAGAGGGCGGAGTTTGTGTGAGTTGGTGGTTTTGTGAGTTTTACCAACTTGGAGCTGTTCAGTGTTGGAATGTCGCTACCTCAGACTGAAAGAGAATTATGTCTTTATACAGCATCTCCATCAGTAAGAGTCAGTAATATCATTTTATCCATCTATCGCTCAGCTCTCAGTGACGACCCTGCAGCTCTCTGTCACCATCCGCGCCGCTGACGCTCAAACACGTACAACGTGACTCTAAAAACACACAGCGTCTCCTTGTCTAGTGGTTGCACACTACAGCCAGTGTTTCCCTTTCGCTCCATTATTTCGTGTCTTGTTTAGCTTTGTGTGTGTGTGTGTCACGTCTTCAGTCCCCACTTTGTTTGGGCTGTTTGCTGTTTGCCAGGGCTCAGACAGCAAGCAAGAGCACGTTCATACATCACACAGCATGGAGGAAACTAACTGTCTAAACACCCTAGGGACGAGGCGAGTGCCAACCCCTGTACTTATGTTAGTGACGGAAGACCAGGGGAGTTAGATTTTAATTATTTTGGTTTAATTTTTGTTTCTAGGTGAGTGTGTGTGTAAATTGAGAATAGGGAAGATTTTTTTGTTATATTTCTTTCTTTCCTTTAGCACCGCTGGAGTTCAGCCCCTTTGTTACAAACCCGTTGGTGTCCCTCAATGTAGCGCACTAACAGAAAAAAGAAAAACCTAGTAAACTCTGTTATACGACAGTATTGTTGTGGATTCTCCTTTTTGGTTACAAGGTCACACTGGTAACCAACCCATTACTGACCCTGAGTCACCCCTGGGCTCATCTTGGGGTTGTAACAATCGTCATGGTTAAAGTGGACATGTTTGGGTGAAGGTGATGGTGAGAAATCTTCCACAGCTGAAATCACTTCACTGTTCTCCATATTTATCTAGTTCACTAAGCTACTAGGTTAGTTTAGGTTAGGCGAGGGTGTGGCATGGTGCATCTCAAACGCTACTGGCTGTTGTGTAAATCAGTCAAGCTCTCCAACACTTCCTGTTTCAAAAGGAATATATTCTATCTAAATACATTTTTAAAAAACCCTCAAACCAAGAACTAAGTTGAAAGTAAAATAGTAAAATTCTCAAATAGGAAAAAAGAATACAAATTTATATAATTATCAGTAGCAATAAAAATATACAGGGTTCTGTATAATATAAAAATGGCTACAAGTGCTAATGTATAATTACTGTTCAGTGTACAGTGTTTAACGTGTGTGTGTGTGTGTGTGTGTGTGTCAGGGAGTGCCAGCCAGCATTGCATTCTTCAGTCCTTCTGGAGTGAAGTTTTGTCTGGAGCTGGTAAAGAAGCTGGCTGGAGAAAAACTGGGCCAGATCAAGGTGATAAATCACATCTACTACAGCGCTGCTGAATTCTGGATTCTGATTGGTCAGAAGGTGTTGATTCATTTTCTATAACAGCAGCTCTGATAGTTACAGGTTTATATCAGTGCACTCGTTCTAATACGTTATCGTTTCTATAGTAACAGCTCATTCACAGGGATTTGGACAGACAACGCTCCACATAAACAGATTTAAAAAAACGTGTAATCGTTGATATGGTGAAGTTTTCTGTGAAGAGATGTTCATTAAATATTTATGGAAAGAGTCTCCAGTTTTTTTTATCTTATTAACTTCAAAAGAGAGAAAACAAAATGAGGTGGTGAAGGAACGAGTGTTTATAGCTGCTATAACGTAAGAACGGACATTCCACGACATTAAATGTAACTATAAACAGATAAAAAGTATGACTTCTTGTTTCTTAATAAATAAAAAAATGTAACTGTTGGCAAATCGCTATGGTGTAAGAGGAATAAAACACCTCAGGACGTGCTGTTATAGGAAAATAATCAACAAAGGGTGGATATATTTTTTGCCCCTGTAGTTTCTGTACATCTTTATGAGTTATAATAATAATAATAATAATAATAATAATAATAATAATAATAATAATAATAATACGTTTGATCCATATTACAATTTGTAAAACATTAAAAATTGTACATTTTTGCTGATTGCTGCAATAAGATTAGATTATAAATTTGTTAATGTAGAATGATTTTATGCTTTATTACAAGTTTTTAACATTGTATTAGAGTATTATAAAACTGTATTATATGTAATTTAGGTTATAAGTATGTTCATTTGGATTGTAAGTGTGTGTGTATGTGTGTTGTAGTTTGCCGCTATCGGTCCCACCACGGCCGAGGCTCTACAGGAAGCGGGTGTGAGCGTCAGCTGCTCGGCTCAGAAACCCACACCGCAGCATCTCGCCACAGCCATCACACACAGCCTGAGCGATGACCTCTGACCCCAGGCTCAGTCCGTCCAGACACCTGAGCCATCACGCCCAAAGCTGAAAGATATACTATAATATTAAACGTCGAAATTGTAGCGTAACACGTTGTATTATTCTGTTTACTACAGTGGAATGTGGTTTAGGACAGAAAAAGAGAATTATTAGTCTGTTAAAGTATAAATGAGACACTTTAAAGCCAAGAAAGATCACACAATTTAGATAATATTCAACAAACATGTTGCTCATCGGTTGTAAGCTATACTGAACACACACCACTATTTTATTTGTGAAGTCTTGCCATTTTTCATCTTAATTTCAGAATTGCACTAAATACAGAAATGTAACTGGAAGACAGAGAAACCAATATACAATATTGATTTATATAAAATTTAAGATCACATATAGTGCATATTTTACTGAACATTTTTATAATTTATTACAGTTGATACCCTGTGATACATCCATGCATTTTTACAATAGAATGAATGTTTTCTGTTTTTCATTTCTCTGCTGTTAGTTTGATTATCATCGCGACTCGAGTATTTGATGCACTGAAATGAGTCACTGGATTACAGCAAATAATTAGGAATGTGTGTGAATATGAGTGTTAAGTTCTGTTTGAGATGAAAATGCAAATAAAGGACAGTTTATATTTTCACACTGTTTGTTTTTCTCGCTTAGACAAAGCTGTGAGAATGACTGCACATGCAGTAGGCCGAGTACGGAATAAAACACAACACGGGGTGCCGTTATAGGAAAATAATCAACAATGGGATGGTGTCTTTTATTCCTCTTATACCACAGCATACTTGATGCATTATAATTTTTTATCTGTTTATAGTTACATTCAATGTCTACTAAACAAGTTAGTTCCTGTTCTCACTTTCGTTATAGCAGCTATAAACAGTCTCTCTTTTTTTCTCTTCCTTGAAATTAATGATATTTAAAAATAAATAAATAAATAAATCCAGCTTCTTACTGAAAGACTGCAAAGTGTCTGTCTTGAAGTCTTTCCTATAGTGGAAAATGAAAAAAATTACAGTTTTATGCCTGGCTGTTACAAAGCACTGACACTGGAGACTCCTTCTAAAAGGATAATAAAGAGGTCCTTACTGAAAACATCACCATATCAACAATAATACATGTTTTTTTTTAATCCGTTTATGTAGAACGATAACGTAATATAGAAACGATAACATATTAGAAAAAGCTCAATAATATAAATCTCTGATTTGCAGCTACACAATTAATCAACAAAAGTGCAAAATGAAACATGGACCAGTCACAAAGTTACAGGATGATGTGGGGTCTGGAAACCTTTTGCATGCTAATCTAGCTAGCTAACTTTCACTAGATATCATTAGTGATTAATACGGCCCTGACGATAAGGTTAATTTTTTAAAGGATAAATGTTAAATAAAATCACTATGAATATAAAAATGGAAATCAAGACTAAAAACTAAAATCCTACTTCTGTCGACCTGTGACAAATGTGAGCTAGTTCACTAGCAGTCAGCTAGCCAGCTAGATATATTAGCTAATATTAGTGATGTTAAGCTAGCTGCCATATTAGCATATTTATGCATATTCATAGATCCTGCTATTTGTAATAAGGGTAAAGGTGTGCCCTTTTCTATTGATTTCTAAAGATACAGATCTTTCATTTCATTAGAAATACATTTCTAATATTTATAATTTTATTTCTAATGATTTGACATCACATGTTCAATAGTTAAACATGGCATACCCGTGCAGTTTGGGTAATATATTTTGATTTTCCAGCTTTCATGTAAATATTATGTGAATAAAATGTCATTACTGGTATGCAGGGCCAAGTCATTAATGACTTTTAATTTTCATTTTAAGCAAACTTTGTGTGTATGTGTGGAAATTTTACATTTAAACATGAAAAACATGCACGCGACCTTCACGCACCTGCCTTCCACAGTAGGATCATTCACCTGACCAAAAAAAAAAAAAACCGAAAGAAAGAAAGAAAAAACAGAAATAAAGTCATAAAAAGAAAACGTGCTGTTAGCTTTGAGTCAATGCAGGTGGCTTTGCTTGTCAATAAAAGGGAGTGGCACGTGCACGCGCAGGTGCAGGTGCGCTCACAGGTAGGTGTGAGGCGCGTGGCGCTCGTGCGCGTGCAGTAAAGATTTAAAAAATAATAATAAGTTGCTGTGTATATGTAATTTTCTTATTGAAAGGCTACAGTAAGTAGTTTGTTTTCTTAAAAAATGTGTTGTTATATAGATATCAAGGCTTATTTGAACAGGAGTCAGTATTTTTAAACAATAAAAATGACAGTTATTAGAGTTTTCACACCCAACCGTTAGGCTGAGGCGTTATGACCGTTACTGTTTGAATTTCTTTTAAACGAACTTCAAAGAGGACGCGCGTGACACCTGCTGCCTATATAACGGCTCCTCTAATGGCCGCCGCTTCACTGTTGAATGTTCACCCCAGAGTCAACATCATGTCTGATTTTAACGACTAAAACTCGTCTCGGGTTTCTGTAGCTTATTTTAATTCAAGAAACACTACGCTGTTAGATCGTCTACCCTTTCAAAAACGTACTAAAAGTAGTGATGTCATCACAGCTGACTGTTTTTGTCTTCATGGCGGTCATGGGCTCGACCGTACCGGAGAAACTGTTCCACAGTCGGGATCGCTCGGATGTAGAAATGTCCTCCTCTCACCTGGCCGAGCTCATCACTGATCCCAGCACTGCTCAGGTGAGAAAGAGAAACACACTACACCTGTACACTATTCTGCTGGAACAATCCAGAAAGGCTCACTTCAGCTGCACATTTACTGTAGTGGAGTAAACCTTCCTACTTAACACTTTAACCCCCTAAACAAAAACAAAAGCTGGGTTAGTTCTTAAAAATTTCACACAGTGGCTTAATGGTTAGCACTGTTACCTCGCACCTCCGGGGTTGAGGGTTCGAGTCGTACGATTCAGAGTTTGCATGTTCTCCCCGTGCTTCGGGGGTTTCCTCATGGTACTCCGGTTTCCTCCTCCAGTCCAAAGACATGTGTTTTAGGCTGAATGGTGTTTCCAAATTGTCCATAGTGTGTGTGTGATTATGCCCTGTGATGGGTTCGCACCCCGTCTTTTCCCCCGAGTCCCCTGGGATAGACTCCAGCCTCCCCCATGACCCTGTGTAGGATAAGCGGTACAGAGGATGGATGGATGAATATTTTGTCTGAATGACATCATTCATTCAGCCAAAACATACTTTTGAACATCACTACAGTAGGTCGTACCATTTCTCTTGACTCCGCTTAGAGAAGAAGCCTTTATTATGGATTCATTTTAGATGTAATTGTGCAGTGAAATGAGTATCTTGCCAAAACTGATTATGTGTGAATTCTCTAGCCATCTTAGAGTCGTGATTTTAAAATGAACTGTATTAACCAGAGCACACATCTGCACCTTAGATTATGTAGACCTGTATAGAATTTTTTGGGCTTCCCACCCTGGGGCTTCTTCTGTCCAGCCAGAGGTTTCCTCTGTCCCAACAAGTGTTAACTCCATCAAGTCTGGGGACTTGTCTGTCCAACTGGGGGCTTCCTTGTCTAGCCAGGTGCTTCCTACAATGTGTCCAGCCAGAAGCTACCTCTGTCCAGCCTAAGGCTTCTTCCATTCAGCCTTGGGCTTTTGTTTTTGGGCCTTTGTCCTGTCTGGGCCTCTTTCTGTCCAGCCTGAAGCCTCCTCCATCCAGCCTGGGGCTTCTTCCGTATTGTTTGGGGACAATGCATTGTTGGTTTGCAGGCCTGAAGCTGCATACTATAGATTTTTTTTTTTTTTTTTTTTTTGTGAAGTCAGTGTGTTTAATTTTTATGATTCTTTTTGTGTTGCTGTTTTTGGAGATTACTGAGTTCAGTTACTGACACAATGAGTTTTCTGCTCTTCCATTCCATCTTTAGCACTTTCTGTTCAAGTATGGGTTCATGAAGCCAGTGAATTGGGAAAGCACCCAAAGCCCTGACGCTGACACACTAACTGATGCTGACATCTTCTCAGAGGACACAGTGTCTCTCGTTCAGGAGGGGAGACTCTCCTCTTCCCACTCAGGAGACAGCGAAAATCCCCCAGAGTCGCCCGACTTCATCAGAGCTCTGCTGGAGTTCCAGCGCGTGTCTGGTTTACCAGTTACAGGCGTGTTCGACGACGCCACCAAAGTGGCCATGAACAAACCAAGATGTGGTGTCCCTGACAAGGAAGAGGACCAGACTGAGACCATGGAGACCACCACCGCTGCAGAGGACCTGAATGAATCCACTGAGATTTTCAACACCACAGCGACACCACAGAGTAACAACACAGACACTGACGTAGTTCAGAGCAGCACCTCTGACAAGGCCGAGACAGAAAAGCAGCACCACCTACAGACACTGATGCGTAAGACCAGAAGGAAGAAAAGAAGCACCGGTGCATTGTGGGGCCATGCCGCGTTCTCTAAGAGTGTCCTGACATGGCGGCTGTTTGGTGAAGGCTACAGCAGCCAGCTCTCGGTGGACGAGCAGCGCTACATCTTCAGGTTGGCCTTCAGGATGTGGAGCGAAGTCTCGCCTCTGCAGTTCGTAGAGGATCTGCATTCGCCGCTGGACGAGATCGACATCAGACTGGGCTTCGGCACAGGTGTTATTCTTCTTCATTATGGTCTGATATATTAACCCAGGCAGACTCTTTACATTTTATAGCAGCACGAATGTATATTTCTGACATTTCAACAGAGACTGATGTAACACAAATGCTAAATATAAACACAGAAAATGGATTTTTAGCACAAGTAAAATTGCACAGTCAAAACTTTTTGGAATAAAAAGAGAACATTGAACTTCAACTTTATTAATAAAAAAAATAGAAGAATGGAGTATCTGGAAAATTTGTAAGGTTACTTGCAGAAAACTGACAATTATACTGAATAAATTTAGTATTTAGTTTAGACCAGGGTCCAAATGCAGACTCAACAAAGTATTTAAGCAGACCAAACACAGTACTTGGAAAAAAAAAACTGTAGCAGAGCCGACTGGCTGTAATTCAGCTAATCTAGTGTCCTGCTTTGGAGCAGATCTTCTGTTACAGCTTAGCCAATCACATGCATTTATTTAAATTATTTTTAAATAATCATCGGGATAGAGACTAGCTACAGCACTAGAGCCGTTAACTCAGAAAAGGGGAGTTTTCACAGACTTTCACAGATTTTCATTTTATTTTATCTGCTCTGGTCAGATTAATGAATTGACCTCCTTTTGGCTGTTTAAAAAAAAAGTCAGTGACAAAAACAGAATGTTTAAAGACAATTCGAGAAGTATGCCTTTATTCTCCCCGTCTTCTCATAAATTGTCTTACTTATAATCGTTAACTCATCGTTAATGGTTAAACCATTATTAGGTAACTGTTGTCACCATTTAGTCATGTGATTCGCTTATTTGCTGGACCTCTGTATGCAAGGAATTTTATTTACCAGACCTTTACAAGTTTTAGCTGAAACAATACAGATGAAAACGAAGCCTTGAACGTCAGTCACATTCACCGTTTCAGAAGTTTCAGATAGTCGTATTACTCTCAGGATCAAAATGAGCCGAACATTGTCTCCATATTTAAATCGATATACATATTAAAATGCATTGTTCATGTTCATTACAGAATACCAAGAGTCATGTTGGAGAAATCATTTTAACAGAATTAAAATGGGTCATTTTGACCTGAACAGAAGATGAGGGGCAAATTAACATCCTAATGAGGCCATTAATGAAGCAGCAGGGACTAATAGCATGGCCTCATTTGCATAACTCAAGCTGGTGTCTTGCAGCTTTTATTAATTATTACCAACATTTGCATGGTTGGGTGAAATATTCCTTTACACAACAGTAGAAGCAGAGGTATAAATGTGTAAGACTAATATTATTTTTTTTTCACAAGTGCAATGTACTTTAATATTTGTACATAGTAAATAATTTTAGGTATTATAGAAGCTGAACACATAGAAGTCTGTTAATATATTGTTGTTTACTAGCAAGCATTTGCATAATTGTAGTATTACTTCAAACTAGAATTGATTAGAGCTGGAACAAATATTGCAATAAATGTTTTAGTGAAATGCTGCAGCTGTTATTTGATGAAATTTGGGAATACTTCATTTATAAACCTTCTGCATTATCCAGATTAATTTTTACTTGTAAGGCATCTTTTTGCTCAGACATTAAAACATTCACCATCGTTCAATGGAACCACTGAAAATATTCACTTTTCAAGAAGAGCATCAATAAATCTAATGGACTTGTTACAAAAAAAAAATCTGATCAAATTTTTCTAACTGCAGTGTTTTTCCAGTTCATAAATACAGTGGAATTCTGTAAAGCTCAATAGATATTCA
This sequence comes from Pangasianodon gigas, assembly GCA_022758105.1. Classification (NCBI taxonomy): domain Eukaryota; kingdom Metazoa; phylum Chordata; class Actinopteri; order Siluriformes; family Pangasiidae; genus Pangasianodon; species Pangasianodon gigas. Next base: position 23,691,679 of record CM040465.1, read on the forward strand.
GATGAGAGTGTTAAAGGTGTCTACAGGGTTTTGTTCCAACCTGATTTCATTTCACTAATTATCTTTCCTTTGTTCAGGAAGAGAGCTCATTACTGAAATATGATTAAACAGGAATACACTGAATACCTGCATTGTTATCTTTGAATACCCCGACTATAGATTAGTGTCAGGCTGCACGCAGCAAGCATTATTCTACTGTACTATAGCAGCTGTCGGGTCTGCCCCGCTGGAATAACAGCTTACTTCATACGCTTATAATCATATCATCAGATAGTCAGAGGACGAGGATGTACGGTGGATCACAGAGTTGTTCTCTCTCACTAAGGTCGACACTTCGGATGCTCTCAGAGGTTCGATGGTGCCGGAAGGGAGTTTGCTCATGCCTGGTTCCTCGGTGACATCCATTTTGATGATGATGAACATTTCACGGCCCCCAACACAGGAAATGGGATCAGCCTGCTTAAGGTAAAACTCTAAATCTAAATTTAGCCTCAGTGAAGGAGGCGTGGCGTATGTGCCCTTAATTAACTCCCAGCAAAAGAGGTGTGGCCTATGTACCATTCAGCCCCAGTAAAGGAGGTGTGGCCTAGGTGCAATTCAGCCCCAGTAAAGGAGGTGTGGCCTAGGTGCCATTCAGCCCCCACGAAGAAGGTGTGGCCTATTTGCCAGTCATTCCCAATGTTGGAGGTGTGGCTTATGTGCAATTCAGCCCCAGGGAAGGAGGTGTGGCCTGTTCCATTCAACCGTACTCAAGAAGGCATGGCCTATGTGCCCTTAATTAATTCCCTTTTACAAAATGCCTATGTAATTCCCGATGTAGGAGTCATGGCCTATGTGCCATTCAGCCCCCAATGAAAAAAGTGTGGCCTATTTACCAATCATTCCCAATGTAGGAGTCATGGCCTATGTGCCATTCAGCGCCAATGAAAAAAGTGTGGCCTATTTACCAATCATTCCCAATGTAGGAGTCATGACCTATGTGCCATTCAGCGCCAGTGAAAAAAGTGTGGCCTATTTACCAATCATTCCCAGTGTAGGAGTCATGGCCTATGTGCCATTCAGCGCCAGTGAGGAAGGCTTGGCCTATGTGCCCTTAATTAATTCCCTTTTACAAAATGCCTATGTAATTCCCGATGTAGGTGGCATGGCCTATGTGCCATTCAGCGCCAATGAAAAAAGTATGGCCTATTTACCAATCATTCCCAATGTAGGAGTCATGACCTATGTGCCATTCAGCGCCAGTGAGGAAGGCTTGGCCTATGTGTCATTCACCCCTTTGAAACAGGTGTGGCTTGTTTGCCGATCATTCCCATGGTAGGAGATGTGGCGTATTCACCAATCAGTGCCAGTAATGTAGGAGGTGTGGCCTATGTGCTATTAACTTCCTGTGAAACATGTTCCTGTGTTAAGTCCCAGTGAAGGAGGCATGGTGATTTTTTTAAAATTTAATTATAAATTAATTTAAATATTTTTAAAAAAATGTTATTATAATTGGCACACTACTGAATCACATTGTACCACAGTAAAATCGTGTCACTTCTTTATGTTATTGTCTTTAATAGTTTGTATTTGCAAAAGTTTTGAAAACGCATCTACAAAGGAGTATACACACACAGTTTGGGGTTATAACGTGAGCTCAAATGGAAGAAATGAGAGTCTTTCACTAATGGAACCAAAATGTCTAATATTTGCAGGGATTATATTGAATTTTTGGCTGATATTTTTCAGGTAGCTGTGCATGAGATCGGCCACGTGCTGGGCCTTCCTCATATTTACCGCTCAGGATCCATCATGCAGCCCAGCTATCGGCCCCAGGATGACGGCTTTGAGCTCGACTGGCTCGACAGGAAGGCCATTCAGAACCTCTACGGTAAGTACTATTGACTGAGTGTGACCTGGAGTAGGTGTGTGTGTGCAACACAGCACAAATTTCTAGACCTGGAGGACAAACCCAGCAAAGCTTTGTATTTATACTGCTCATACAGATCTTATCCAATTTATTAGTATTTACATGTGATTAAAGGAAACCTAGTGCTGTATTTTTGTTATTGCCGTCAGACATTAGCGGTTATCTGCCGCTCTGAGGTCACAAGGGGATGTTGTTATTGCTAGCGCAGTTAAAATGGTGTTTAATAGGAGAAAAACAACAAGATTTTCTTTTACACTCACCATTTTGCAGTGACATTCAATGTCATGCTACTGAGAAATCCAGCGCAGAATTAGCGGAGATGTTGGTGGACTCAAAGTCCCAGGATGCAATGCAGCTATACAACATCAGACACTCAGTAAGTTAGCGATTTACAAGTTGACAAGTGCAGTGGTATTAGCGTAAACGTTGCAGCTTTGGAAGCTGATCTGTTCGATCTGTTTTAATAACCAATATGATAGTAAAAACCCAAAGCTAACTATTTTTAGCTAGTTATTTTTTGTTCCAAATGATACCAATTCCATTACATTGTGATTAAATAAATAAAAAAAAAAGCTCTAATGAGCATTTTATCAGATTCTTCAGATTACAAGCAGTATAATTAATGTACGTATTGTTATATATACTGTATATCAACTCTAAAGTGGCTCACAGATTGCTATTATAAATCTCTCCAGATGACAATTCATTAAGGATAATGATCGCTTTGCTGCAGAAAAGGCAAGCGTAAAACATCACGTTCTGCCCAAGCGAGTCCCAGCAGAGCAGCTGCTGTCACATCCATCAGCGTTATAATGGGGGTGTGTTTTGGAAGGTTCATTACCGCTGACTGGCCCTCATGTCACTGATCATTTCGGTCCTGAAAGTAAAACTCAGCTATAAAAAGTGCTGTAATGGCTTGTAAATAAAGTCTGTCATTTTCTGCGTAGTCTAAATCAGGAAGTAATGGGAAACAACAACACAGGTACCACTCTGTTCTGTGACATTTTTCTGTGTTTATGTTTACAGAAAAAAATAGTTCATTGTTTAGTTCATTGTCAGGCGAGTGTCAGTGTCAGTGTCAGTTTTTCTGAGATGATACTATGCACATTGTGATGTTTGACAGATACATTTAAATTATTGATTAACTGCAGAGAAAAAAATTATAGATTGCAGAATCTTATATTGTAGTTACACAGTTAAGTGCTGTTGAATTCTGGATTGTGATTGGTCAGAAGGTGTTGAGTAATTTTCTAAAACAGCAGCTCTGACAGTAGCGCAGCTGCAAATCACAGTTTTATATTAATTATCGCTTCTATAGTAACAGCTCATTCACGAGGACTTGTATAGCGGACGCTCCACATAAACATTAAAAAACTTGTTATTTAAAAAATCGATAGTTGTTGATACGCTGAAGTTTTCTGCAAGGAGCTGTTTATTTAACAATAATGGAAGGAGTCTCCAGTGTCAGCGCTTTGTAACAGTAAGTTTTCCACCACAGGAAAGTCTTCAGGACTTTCTCAGTAACATGACAAGCTGAATTATTTTTGTCTAATTTACTTCAAGGGAGAGGAAAAACAGAGACTGGTGAGGGAACAACTGTTTATAGCTGCTATAACATAAGTGAGAACAGGAATTAATTTCCACAACATTAAATGTAACTATAAACAGATAAAATGCAATACATGTCATTCATTAATAAATTAAAAATTTTAATCGTTGAATTGTCTTGGTATAAGATAAAAGAAATTAATTCACTTCACCTCAAGGCCATATCAATACACATATCATAGCGTGGCTTATTTTCCTGTAACATTTGGAAGTTGGCTCTGGAACTAGGTGCCCTTCAAGAAAAGACTTTATAGTTAAAATCAGAACATTTAGTCATTTAGGTAACAATCCTGCAGGTCAGCATCTATAAGTAACATTATCTAAAGTAATAAATATATTGACAGTGATCATTGCTGTTCTTTATGTATCATATACACAATTTCTTTCCAGTTAAGAAAAGGAAGTATATAAAATACAACTACCATCAGCAAGGCCCATAATCTGCTCAGCTCAGTTCTAGTCATTTTGGATAAAAGCATCTGCCAGATGATTAAATGTAAATATACAGGTTCTGTGTTTAATCTAGTTCTTGATTTGGATTATATTTGAGGTTTGACCTTATGTTTATGCTCAGTGTTTCTGTTTCGTTCTGTTCCTTCACGTTCAGGAGGGTGCGAGGGTCGGTTCAGCACCGTGTTTGATTGGATCAGAAAGGAGAGAACGGCGTACGGTGAGGTGGTCGTGCGCTTTAACACCTACTTCATGCGTAACGATTGGTACTGGCTCTACGAGAACCGCAGCAACAGAACTCGTTACGGAGATCCGGTCTCCGTGCAGGTCGGATGGCACGGACTCCCATCTTCCGGCGTGGACGCCTACGTGCACGTGTGGAGCCGCACCACGGACGCAGTGTATTTCTTCAAGGGTAAACTCAAAAACTAAATGTGAACTCATTAGAATATAATTGATTTTGTTCCTTAATAGTATGATCATGTTGTCCGGATGTGTTGCGCTGTAGGAACGCAGTATTGGAGATACGACAGTGAGAACGATCAGGTCTTCTCTGAAGACGCAGACGGCCAGCGTTACCCCCGTCTCATCTCCGAGGGCTTCCCCGGCGTGCCGAGCCCCATCGACACGGCCTACTACGACAGGAGAGACGCTCACATCTACTTCTTCAGAGGTTCCATGGTAAGAGCTAGGAACTATAATCCTGAGTAAGACATGTCCACTACCTCATAAAATACAGTCATATTTTAATGTTGAATTTCCCCCTAGGTTTATAGGTTCAGTGTCCAAGCTAACAAGCTAGCCGCTAAATCTCCTCAGAAAATGACCGAGTTGTTTCCTGCCCTGACTCCGGGAGATCATCCTACGAGTAACCTGGACGCCGCATATTTCTCGTACACCCACAACACCCTCTTCCTGCTAAAGGGCACCTCCTACTGGAGGGTGGTGGGAAGGAGGGAGCGCAAGATGAAGCGCTCGCTGCCCTACAACAGCCTGCTGCCAAGTCGAGAGGTGCGGCAGCAGTGGTTCGATATCTGCGACGTCCACGCCAGCGCTCTGAAAACTAACCGTCGGTGACGGAGGCTCAGCGCAAGAACAAGCACTGTCCATGAGTCAGAGACTGATACTCACACTGCAGTGTAGAAGCTCATAGAAGTGTACAGCTTGTATAATAGCAATGTTTGGGTTTTCCTGTAAACTACAAAGACTTTTACAAAACACTGAACCCTGATAAAGCCCTTTGGACGAGTGGAAAATGCAAACCAGCAAAACCTAAGAAGCAATGGAGACAGAATTTCTTTACCCAGCCGACAAACACTTCCATTTTTTCCACAACCTAGCTTCTCCGATTGTTTCAGTTCTCATAATTTAACGATTACTCCCAGTGTGTCATCAAATGCTTACCTCACCGTTGACTTTTAATTCTGATTATCTGCCTATTAACAACTGATCTAGTTCCTTACTCCAGAGCTTATCATCTGGCTTGTGTCTGGCTGCAACTCCACAAAATTTTTACAACCTCCTTCCCTCTGGACTCGGGAGCAACCTCGGTTTCTGGTTCCTCTGTTTTCCATTACATTGCCTCTGCTCCTAGCATGTTCCAAACTTTATCATACATGACGACTATGAAACACAACTAAACCAAACAACGTTGTATTTTTGTCTAAGCAACACTGCATACTTTTCTGGCTCAGTGCTCCACCTTTCCTCTCAGCTGCGCTCTCTTTCAGCTTATAATGCCAACGTGATAAATACTGACAGCTTAAGAGATTTTATGGAAAGGTTATTCTCAATGTTATCTTTCTAGGAAAAAAGAACAATTAAGGGATTTGACTTGTTTTGTTCTTTTTGTTTTATATATAACTATATCATATATTTACATTTTTCCTTTTATTTTTTCACCACTGAATTGTGTGTTTTAATATGCTTTAAATTAATACTGTCATACTGTGAGACTATGGCCTTGTTCACACCTGGTACATCTGTCTCAAGTATACAGTCGTTCACACCTGGCATTATAAACGCATCTTCAGTGATCGGATTTAATTCATCGTTTCTGCTGGAGGAAGGCTGTCGCGAACATTTATTACGTCAGTCTTCTACTGCGTTCGTTTTTAGGCAGAAATGTCCCACGAATCATATCTCATGTAACTGTACAAGCTGTTTCAAACTCTTTAGTCGCCTGATCTGTTAAAAAAAATTATAAATGAATGGCAGAAGAGATGAAGAAAGAAGCTATGAAAAGCAGCTGCTTTCGTCTCTGCTGTTATAGCGTCGTCTTTATCCATTAGTTTAGCGGTGGAGAGAGGTCTCGCAATGATTATGTTTTTTTTTTCAGCCTAGGGTAATGACACAGTCAATTAGTTGGTCTTTTGTTGCTGTACGGGAAACACTGAGATGCTTTTGCGTTCGCACTACAAATGTTATGTGGTCATATGCATCCCAGACCACCTCCGAATGTGTTTGAGTGATCGGATCACAAAGCGTCTCCGAGACACATTTGGACCCCATCCACACCTGTACTTACAGACTATGTTATCTTACAGTGAAGATATATCAAACCGTAACACCCATCCCAGCTCCTTATTTGTTTTCCAGTTTGTCTGAATGTTTGCGAAAAAAGAATTTCTCCAATCCTAGTGTCAGAATACACTCCCGTGTTTATCAGTGTTAGCTTTTTAAAAACCAGCTTCATGCTAAAAGTGCAAACGCAGACAGCAATACACAACCAAAGCTCAATTTTTACACATTTTTGAGTCTCTTGGTATAAAGTAGTATGCCATAAGATACCATGTACAACATACATTTCTGCAGCATTTTAGACATTTAGTAATATAAACACAAAAGCACTACAGATGACGCTAGATATCAATAAGACACGAATATCCTTTTTAAATGGAAGTAAATGGATCCTAATGATCCTAAAAGGGATCCAGTCAGGTACATCGGTTGATTAATCGGTTGAATCTGTCTGCTTAAAGTTCCACATTCCACAAATATATGAAAAGGAACCAACAGGTGAATCGAAATCCATCTCCATTTGAATAGTCTGTGTATTCAAAGTTTTCAAATGATATTACAGAATATAGTTTTACAAGCCAATCTTAGCAAGAACCGGACATCACGAGATCAGTTATATTAGCAGTTATCATTTCATTTACATTGATGCAATTGGAGAACATTTTATCCAAAAGCAGCCATCTTGGAACCAGAACAAACAAGTTTCCAGATGATCAGCAAATCAAGTTTGAAAATTATTCAAACTCTGGGAAAATCACTGTAATATCTGTAGGTGTATTATGACATGAGTGTTATTGTTGACATGAGTATTTTTATATAAATCTGTCATGCAAACCCCGCAGACTCTCACAATGTGACTTCGACGTGTTTTGACACGTTTGTAAATTTCCCCAGCCGCTCTGATCTCGTAAGGTTTTAAAGAACATAAACGTATGTGTAAAAGCTTAGGTATAGAGAGCTATAGAGATCAATGTTTAATTTTATGCACTGTTATTTATAATCCTATTTATCTGTGTAAGACAAAAACAGAGTGTTTACTACCCGTTTGTTTGAATTCTTTTATTAATAATTGTTTATTTTTTGTATGAGTACAATAAAATGACAACTCTTAGATTCATATCTATAGAGTACAAGAGAGTTTATATAAAGTTTAAGTGTGTTATTGGTTTTTCTGCATGATTGTGTGTGTGTGTGTGTGTGTAATGTCCAGATGTCTCAGTGTTAAGCTGTGTGAATTTAGTCTTGCTCTTGTTGATGTAATTCATTTTCACTGTGTGTGTGTGTGTGTGTGTGTGTGTGTGTGTGTGTTTTCTATGAAAAAATGAAGCAAGGCTGCAGGCACACATCGATCATGCAGTCGGTGTGTGTGCAATTCAAGTTTTTTCTGTTCATTCACTCTGTTGGCTGGAGCAGATTAAACTCCCGCTGGGGAATGACCTTATCCTGTTCTTCAGACACACACACACACACACACACACACACACTGACCAGTGCAAACGCAAAATTGTATAGTTAGATGAGCACACAGAGCACTACCAATGAGCGTGTTCATCAAAAATGAACGCAGTGTGGCGTGAATCGCACCTTCATTCATGAGCAAAGTGTCTGAGTGCTCAGTGCTCGCTGAAGTGAAGTGCTCTCACACGGGACAGTTTCTCGGATTCACTGCTCATCATTCGCCAGTTCCTTCACTGCACTTTTTAAGGTTTACGTCACATAGTATCACACCATATCAGATGATGGTATCAGCGTTTATTACGAGTGCGAGCAAATGAGCATGATGGGATGCATCAATATCCATCATGCTCATCAGCTTATATTATTTTATCATTTTCATAATAACATATGATCAGATATCTCATGTAGATACCACAGTGATATTTTAGTGGTAGAAATAAGCAGCTGTCTGGATGAACTTATAACAAAGATGTGTTATGACTTCTCAGTCATCATTTCTTCATCCATCTCTGTGATGGCAATAAATTTAGCGACTCAGGTATCTAATTATTTTTGTTAGACGTCCTGTGAATTACTGAATTCTTACAGATAAAATAATCAAGTTTTGTTAGTAGCAATATTAAATATTAAATAAATAATAAACATCTACAAAACCAGGTTGTACAAAATTAAGACAGGGCTTTTAAGGCTACGCTTGAAGTCAGGAAAATTCCCATCTTTGCACTGTGTTTGTGCTAACACAGGTTTCAGTAGGGTTTAACACAAGCGCACTTTTGGACCAAAGTGTGTTACACTCAAGAAACTTACCTTCTGACCACAAAAAGAACAACTCAGTGCAAACAGGAACAATTTATCAAACCGCAGACTCTGCTTGCACCTGAACAAGCTGTGTACTGTATGAGTGCTGACAGACACTTTTGTGTGTTGGACTGACAAAGCAGGTGTGTGTGTGTGTGTGTGTGTGTGTGTGCTGTCTGGAATGAAGGTGTTATACTGTTACACTGCTCCCCTGTCAAGCTTTTACTGCCATATCATCATCACAGTCACAGCAAGGAACATTTACTGATTATTACATTCATCAAACTATTAATAGAGCGATTAAGAACTGTTTAAGAAACACACACGCACCAAGCGACCAGTAGAGGGAGCTAAAACAACACATGGGCTTTTATTCTATTTAATTTATCTCAGTACTCTCTTTAACGTATTGAAGCTGGAGTAGGCATCTTATTCCAGCTTGGCAATTCCAGCGATACATAGCCCAAAGGAGACTGAATACGAGACACAAGTATTTTGCTGTAAAATAAATCCTGTAAACGTAGAGCATTTTTTTACAGTGTAGAGCACACACACCAGTGGGGGCGGGACATATACGCTTAGAAAGCATTTAATTGGATGTTCACAAGACTAGTTCAGGATGAGTAATCAAAAAATTGTATTGTTTTCCTGGAAGTGATGAACCAAAATATTAATTATTAATAATTATTTTGTTTTGTTTTTCTTTAGATATTCTATCGTATTGGTGTTTATGACTGTAAAGGACAAGAAGAAAAAAAATCTGTGGATCAGCAGACTGGAGGAACATACGGAGGTTTTTTTTTTTTTCTGCTTCAGCTGCTTGGCTAATTTCAGGCTGCTGCAGGTAATTATCAGAGACGTTCCACTCACTGCAGGAGTCGCTGCTTTACAGTCATTGATAATCGATCCATCGTTCCCCATTATAGAAATGTTTAGGCATGTTTTTTCTGGATTTGAAAAGCTGAGTCACTAATGCGTGACAAACTGAATCAGGGATCACAGTGTGCTGGTCTATAAAGTCCTCATATTCATGGAGGAATACAAGGTGCTTTGTGGAGTGTAGAGTAAAACATATCAAATTATCCTTCACAGGAATGTAGCTACTTTACAACCTGCATGGATTATCGTCTGCTGCTCGGCTGACAAAACAGTCTGTTTGTAAGCTACTCGATTTAAATGAAATGCCATTTCCCGTTCACGACAGGAAATGCAGTTACAACAACCAAATAAATGTGTCTGAGGAGTAGGGTGGACAATATGACAAAAATATATCACGATACTTGAAGACATTTCTACAATACACTATATATATATATATATATATATATATATATATCATGATATATACTGTAGGTTTGCTAAGAAACTTCCAGCAAAACAGTCACATTACTTTTACACCGTGTTAATATCTAAAATATATTTTGCACCGTGAAAAAGAGGAAAAATAGGATAACGGTACAACATTTAGTCTTTTCCTGATTAGTTTGTATTCATAGTAAAAAAATGTTTATATAAATATTATAAAAAGATATCATGATATCTCAGAAAAGTGTATCGGGACAAAATGTATCACGATACTGATAGTATATCATCGTATTGCCCAGCCCTACAGAGGACAGACTCCATGCCGAAGCTCCTGTCAATCACACAGGAGAAGGTTGTAAATGTAAATTTTCACACTCCTCCCTCTTCACAGTGCCTTCCTTTGGCTTTGGAAGCCTGTTTGAGGGGAATGAGATTTAAAATTCCCACATTTAATCTGTCTCTGGTCTGAAATTGTTGTAATTTGTATAGTTTTGTATTGTTCAGTACATTGTAGTTACACGGGTTATAACACTGTAATAAGGGCGCAGTAAAATACTCACATGAGCATGTTAGTACAGTAGGTGGAGATAATATGTCATAAACTGTTATGCCTCAAGAATATCATTAAGAGCTGAAGAACTGTAGAGAAGGCAAAAAGCAGAAGAAAAAACATCAAGATGACTAATAGATCCAAAAGGAAAAAAATGACAAACGTGAGGATTTATATGTGTGTGGATTGATGATGAGGTGTGAGTTTAATTTTACACTTTGTTCCGCCCCAGTCTAGGGTTGAGGACAATAACAGGACAGATGTGACTGAAGAAATGTGAATGGACAAAGGACACTGGTGAGAAAATTTCAATCATGATATACAGTATATTGTGCAGTATGGATATTCACTGGAGTATCTTCTACAAACAAAACCCCAAACTAACTATACATACAGACAGACACTACTTTACATAGCACAATAAAAACAATAAACCAATGACAAGTGACTTGCATCCACACCCAAAACAGCATGGCAGCCAAGCCTTACACCCGGTGACTTAGCATATAGTACATATACACAGAAAATGTACAAAAGTGACACTATTTACACAAAGCAAAGCTTATATTAAAACTCAAGAGCAAGCAAAGGATCGTACACAACTATCATTCACAATCAACACAACAAGCAACGAGTGCTAGGCTGCCTCCAGAAGTGAACACAGAACAGACGGAAACACAGACGCAAGCACACACACACACACACGCACACACAGAAAAAGTGCGGAGCATAACAACTTGAATACAAAGCGGTGGATTCAGGAGCAGTACGGCATGGATCATATTCTCCACATGGGGGTGTAACAATAAAACAGCTAGACTAAATTGCAAACAGGTTAATAAATAAGAAAGTAACAACCTGATCAGCAGCCGTGATCAGAGGCGTCGCTACAGAGCAGGCAATCGCCTGGGACCCCGCATTCTGAGAGGGCCCCTGAGGGCTGATCATTTCAATAATCAGAAATTTTCATCTTAAAATAATGTGCAGCAACATTTCAGCAACCCTCTTTGTGGGGTGCTTTAATTCCTGAAAATGAAGAGGACATAGCCTACCAATCTGGCAGCCATAAGCACAAGAGAAAACAAGAAGAGGAGGAAAAGAGGAAAGGGGACAGCGGTAAGTGATGGAGATAATGCCGAATGAATTAAGGATAATTAAAAAACAAACAAACCCACATCTTGTTGTCCAATTTCAGATTTATTCATTGAGTAGTGTTAGCAGTTCTTAATGTGGGCTGAAATGCAATAGGTGGTACTGGGAGTGATGCGCACACCACCGGCGGCAACGCTTGGCAAGTAGTGGTACTGTCCCGCTTACTCCCGCGAATCAATACTTTACGTTAGTTAATACATTAGTTAATATTAGTTAACGTTAACTAACAATGAAAATACTCCTCACTGAGGTTTGATTTCCTATTTGTAAAACACAGCATGAAGCTGTAAAAAAGAAACACTTTATGTTCTGTTAGATGTGTTTTGACTACTTTTAAATGTACATTGTATAATTATATCTCTGGGTAACATGAAGACATAATAACAACAAAAATCTATCAGAAAGGGCCACATAATCTGGGTGATAAACATCCCAGCACATGCTTAACACACGTCGAACCGCAAAGGGCATGCACAGGGTGAGTGTTTTCAAAAACCATAAGTTTTTCATTTTTCTGTCCACATGAAAAGAGTGAAAGTGGAGTTTGAAAATGTCTCCATCTTGGAGTACTTCATTTCAGAGGCTAAAATACTGAAAAAAATTACACCTTTTTTTACATGTGGGCAGGGCCTGAGTCTCTCTTGCTCTATAAATCTTCTCATCTTTGTCTCTTTCTCTAATAATCTCTCTCTTCTCTCTTTTTTTATCCCTCTTTTCTGTCTCATAAACAACTTAGAGGATGGAGTGAGCAGAACAGCAGCAGGTGATATCGGTTCTGATTTCTGCTGCATCAGTGAAAACATGTAGTCTTCTCTCTCTCTCTCTCTCTCTCTCTCTCTCTCTCTCTCTCTCTCTGTGTGTGTGTGTGTGTGTGTGTGTGTGTGTGCGCGCTAAAGAACTAAATCAAAAAGATCAAAAGAGAAAGAGCACAGCAGGTCCTGAGTCGAAATCGAGCCCGGACACAGTGTTTCTGTCTAGTGTTTTAATGAACTTTGAATACTGTGGAGCCTGATTCTGATTTTTACCCACAATTTTTACCCACAATTCCTGAGCTGGAATAAAACACCATTAGAGTTAATTAAAGAAATCAGCATGAGGGAAAGAAACAGCAGATCTGCCTGTGAGGCTGGGATGGAGTACTTTTATACTGGATGTTAAACTGTGTATAATGAGTTAAGCCGGTTTTAGACTCTGCAGTTCTTTTAAGATAATTTCTTAACAAACTGTATGAATAAGATCTGGGCTGAATTCTGTAACAGACGGCGTGATAACGTGTGTTCTCCATGTCGGATTAGACGATAAAGATCCTCTAATGATAGACCTGCGATTAAACACCATTACGACTTCATCGGTCAGCGTAATCCAGCGTAATGTCTGACCTGATCAGGTAAAAGAGGCGTGTGTATGAATTAATTCGAAACATTGTAGAGCAACATCTGTTGTCACACACATACACACATTTTCCATGTGAATTTGCTGTTGCATGCAGGATAACGCCAGTCCGATGTGGCTCCGCCCACTCAGATGTGATGGATGATCTTTGACCTGATATAAATACTGACAAGCTGGTGCTGCCATGTTGAGTGACAGCTGTGAGAGGAGGTGGAAATGGAGTGGGTGGTGTGTGTGTGTGTGTGTGTGTATTTGTGAATGAATGCATAGGTCCTTCAAATGACTTCTATACGTGCCTGCATATAAGGAGCTGTAGCAGACATTTCTTCAGCACTGCCAGTGTGAACACACACCTCACTGACGGAGAAAGAGAGCAGATGTAGGATGTAGAATGTAGATTGGGTCTGCATCCTTGTTATTATTTTTTTATTTATATGGTAATTTAAAAATGCAATGTATTCAACTCAGACTGACAAATTATCTGTGTAAGAAATATCTCTGAATCTGAATATCCTGTTCGCAAACCTTTTTTTTTCTCCCAAAACCTGAGGATGCTGTTTATCTCTTCCACATGTAGGCTTTCCAAACAGAGCGTCCCATTTTATCAGTCCCAGGTGCACTGATAGGATTCACCACTAGAGAGCACTCTTACAGATAAACACATACTATACATAGTGTACAAGGATTTGAAGACTAAAACTGAAATTTTTGGCCTTGGAACAAAGCGCTACTTTTGGTACCCAACACTGCTGATCACACCGAGAGCACTGTCCTCACTGTGAAGCATGGTGGTGGTAGCATCAGGTTTAATGATACCCTCGGCATCTTGCATGCCTCTCTGACTAATCCTGCCTTTACAAAAGTCACTGACTGTTAATGGACGTCCTCTACTAGACTCCCGGTTGTTCCAGGGTTGTTGAGATCTGAAGGTCTGATTGCCAGTGCTTGGTTTCATGTACAGAGATGTAAAGCAGTCGACTAAAATGAACTTATTTACGTATATCCAGTATATCCCGTGTATACTGTGTATAGCGGCATCTTCACCAAGGACCTTGTCATTTGTTTGTGTTGCCAACATGGCTGACAGTGACAGAAGCAACACATTTACTTGTACGTTTAAACCTTATACACAGAAAGGTCTGATAAAGTAAATAACTAATAACACGTCGTATAATTAATAAAAAGTCATATCACTTGCGACCTAAAATGCACATTTGCATGATTGTATTTGTTTAAAATGATATTTTCAATTTTTGGAAATCACACTTGTTGTGTAGATATTTTCTGAACTAAAATGTTACATGTATTTTTCAGCAGTAATGTTTTTACCCCATTTTACTCCTCTGATGTCCTTTGGTGCCTGTGATTTTCAATCACTTTTAGTCGCTTTTATTTTCAATCGCTTTTATTAAAAAAAAAAAAGAAAAGTCAAAATTACTTTGAATTTGCATGCAGTTATTGAGTAATAAACCATTTAAAAGTCTGTATATGTTTTGTAATTTATGCATCAAAGAGTTACATCATTCCCCCACTCGCCCTCTCTCTCTCTCTCTCTCTCTCTCTCTCTCTCTCTCAGACAAGGGAAAGGAGAAACGCTTCTGCTTTCTAAACTGCAGGTCTCTTTCAGTTTCACTTTATTTTATCGTGGTTATTAAATTATTTAGATCTGTTCTGTATCTAACCTGGTTTTCGTCAGAGAGCTGTGTGTGTGTGTGTGTGTGTGTCAGTGCAGGTTTCACTTCTGAGAGGTTTGTGTTACACTGTTAATATGTGTTAATACTTGTCTGTGGTTTGCTATAAATACTTGTGCTGTGCTTTTCTACAGTGTTATAGAAACCAGATTTGAGCACATATAACCCATATTTAGCTGTATTTAGTATTATTTTAAAAATATTGGCATTAATTAAACAGAAACCTTGTGTAAAGATATGCAGCCCATATACAGTATAACCTCTGTATGCTCAAATCTAAGTCCTAGATAACATACGTAACCCACATATAACCGTTTACTAACTAAGGAATAAAACACTGTGTCTTTCTGTTATAGGAAACTAATCAGTGATGAAGCGGAGTTACTGTTACCACCCCAGAGTTTGTATTAGAAAACAGAGAAGTGTTTTATTCCTCTATTCCTATTACAGCAATTTGCCAACAATTTCAATTTTTTATTTATTAAACAATGAAATGTCATACTTCTTATCCATTTATAGTTACATTTAATGTTGTGGAATGTCTGTGAAACAAGTTAGTTCCTGTTTTCGCTTACATTATAGCAGCTATAAACAGACATTCCCTCACCAGCCTCTCTTTTTTTCTCTCTTTAAGTTAATAAAACAAAAAAAATGCAGCTTGTCATGTTACTGAGAAACTGCAAAGTGTGAGACAGAGAGAGAGAAACACAGAGAGAGCAAGAACAAAAGAGAGAGCGAGAGAGAAAGAGAAAGAATGAGAGAGAAAGAAAGTGAAAGACAGAGAGAGAGAAACCGAGAGAGAGAGAGAGAGAGAGAGAGAGAGAGAGAGAGGTCTTTGCTCTTCACCCTAATTATGTTGTGGGTCTTGTACATCATTGTGCTCTGCAGCAAAGCTAATCATCTTCAGTGGAGTGGCTGTGTGTGTGTGTGTGTGTTTAGACCACCCAGATGTTTTTGTTTCACACCTGCTTCTCTACATCTGCACCTGCTGTCTACACACACACACACACACACACAAAGACACTCTTACACACGACTCTGTGTGTATGTGTGTGTGTGTGTGTGTGTGTGTGTGCATATTTATATACACAAGATCACATGTTGATGGTGTTGAATATTTAACACGATGAGTCGGGTTATAACTCACAACACATCCTGATTCTGACAATGATCTTTCTCTAATCTGTTGTTTCTCATTTAGGAGCAGTGCGTGTGTAGAAAAAAAACACTTGTTGAAGCTACATTCTTGCTTATTTCACATCATGGCGATATTTCAATGGTGTGAGCTTTGAAATCGTTTGATTCTGTTTGTCATAACAAATGCTCGCAGCGTTACTCATCACTGTGATCTCCATCGAATGACTGATTGCTCGCCATTTCCAGGGTTAAGACAGATACACTGGAGTACGTTTGTGTACAAGGCAATTCTTCCTTCATATCTAGCACGACAGACCATCTAACCCAGTCTCACAGAAAAAACATTCACATGCAGCACCTTTTATACATCGAATATCAATGTTCTGGCACAAGCAACCTATCAAACTTTGACTCGAATGTTTAACCACGTCCCCCTCGACCACTACGCTTCTGGAATAAGGTCAATATATCATGAAATAAGCCTAACTTCTCCTCTTCTCTGCAAACACAGTCTGGCTCGCAGGTCACGTGGTAACACAGTACAGTAACGCAGGTCTTTTTAAGAATGCAGATCTTTTTTTTGGCAGTAAATTCTTTAGGCTATTGAGAATCCAGAGAGTTTCTGTGTTTTGAAAATATGTGTGGTGAGTACTGCGATTCCATGTGACATTAAAGCCTGATTGTGTTTGCAGAGAGGAGAAGTTTCATGAGCCTAGTAAGTCTAATTATATCATGGAAAGCACAAACTTTACGCATAAATATGTTTTAGAACAAAAACAGGCCAAATTATTAGTACATATTGATATTATTTAAAAACGTAGTAGTAGAGCTGGGCTTGGTTAAAGTTCTCATATAGAGTGAAAGGTTGATACGTTGCTATGCAGCATACGCATGTGCCAGATCTTTGATATTCAACGTATAGAAGGTGCAAATGTTTTTTTCTGTGAGATTTATTCTGATGTATTTTCAGTAAGATCTGAATTTGGTAAGAAAGCTTTTATTAAACCACCCCATCATCATGGAATGACTCACAAAATACATCTGGAACTGTACTGTATGTTGTTTGTGCCATAACATTTCAATCATCTAGTCCAGTTTCCAGCGTTAAGGCAAAGACATTATATAAGAATGGATGGTGTGAGACAACATCAAAAGCTGTACGGAAAACATATTTGAGTCAAATAATTTAGCAGGTAAAAATCCACCAAACGTTAAAAGTTCTCTTTCACCCCTCCTACCCACCTGACGTAGTGAGAATCACGTGAAATCCTTGTTGTGTGTATACGCACACTTACTGAGACCTTCCAACAAAGTCACGATAAATCCCGCTTGCATACAGTCATCTTTTCATTTCTTCTTCTCTCCTTTACATATTAAACTGTACTGCATGTGGATCTATCCTCTTAGCAGCTTGTGGCTACGCTCCAAGCTCCAGATATCCCGGCGATACTCTCATTTCATCTCTTCTGCTGCGGTAAGTGTATTTTTTTATACATTATGAGTGCTACAGAACTCATTACAGAACTATTAGCTATACATTTCCCCTTTGACCATCTGAAATGAGGCAAATCATCAAATTGATGCTCATAACTAGTGCAAGTTCTTTCTTTAATAATGATTTTATTCATCATTCATCTTCAGTAAGCGCTACTCATAACTTAGTTTGAGCAGCTACACATGTAATACATAATTAAAATAGACATTTAGATATTTAGTGCTTTTTCACGTTTGGTTTGAATACTCAAGTCTGCACTCAGGACTGATTCTGGGCTCGTTTAGGGATGAGGCTCATAATCTCAGGTTTGCGTTCACATAGAAGAATTCCTTCCAAAATTGGGATCAAATGTGCAATGCCATACATTGCAAATGTTGCACGCAGGTTTGCAAAATAATACACACCACTGTAGGTTCATCTGTTTGCTGTTTTTATTATTTTTCTCTGGTACCAAAAAATCAAGTGGTGAAGAATGGAGTTTTTTGAATGCACAGCATGTCATCGAACAGGAATACCTACAAATGAGGAGCTGTTGTTGTATAAGAATAACCGTGTTTAGCCGTGCAGGCCGGCATCTGACGCTTGTTTTTTCACAATGCTCTCAGTGCTAACACTCGCACCACAAAGGTGAGCTAATTACAGAGCTCCAGTCCTGTGAATGTCTGCTTTTATATATCATTAACCATAACAACCCTTTCCCCAGCATCATGAAAATAGAAACAGGAAGTAACATGAGAAGTTGAACCAATCAGGTTATCTGGCATGTGTTGCCAAGCGTGTGTAACAGAGACAGGAAATAGGTTATGAATCTCGCCAAAATGGTTGATCATACGTTATGTTTGTTCATCCTATAGCGTACGAGTAATTGAAAAAAGGGGGCGAGACACCTAAAGGTAATGAGTGTAACAGGGGAGGTCGGCCATTTTCTCGTCATTCGAGAGTTCGCTGTCAAAGTGAATGGTACATAGTTTTATCTCTCTGGCTAATATGCTGTAATATTCTTTTGTTTCCATTTTAATTGAAGGTATTTCTTTGAGATTGATGTAATTCATGTTATTTCATGTTAGAATTGATCAAAGTCTGTGTAATTTGTAAAGTTTGAAGTTTGTTAAGTATATTGTGGTTTGTTTGTGTAACTCGCACATGATGGGAGAGCTTGGCAGAGTGCAAGTGTTTTATTTATTCTATTTATATGTTTTATTTACAGCTATGACCAGAGAGATGGTAATTTTATCTGTTGTGGTGTTTCCTACTATATTCCAGGTATGCTATAGTATTATTTATTATTTTCTGTTTGTGTAATGTCTTTTGTATTTAATTGAAAAAAATGATGAGCTCAATTCTTTAAAAAAAAAAAAAGGTTAATTTACTATTGTATCGTGAGTCGAGAGTTCACTATCAAGGTGAAGGCTATGACCAGAGAGATGGTCATTTTATCTGTTGTGGTGTTTCCATAAACTCACTGCACTGCTTTCATGAGCTCAACATGTCGTCCTTGTGTATTCCTTCCGGAGCGAGTCGATGAAAGTGCAGATGGGGTCACACGTTTAGCTTCTACACCTGATGTGGATCTCACCATGGTTCAGCTGAAGCAAACCCCAGACCACAGTTTTAAAGAGGAACAGGGATTGAAAACAGCTTTCACACTCCACCAAATGAGCTGAACTCTAAACGCAAACTTCTTTTCAACTTTTTTTTGGTGATTTTGCTTCTTGATCGTTGTCTCGTTACATTAATTCTATTTTTGTACATAAATTTTAAAATAAATTTCTATTCAAAATCTTTTTGCCTCAACTGTCTCTGTCTCTGTGTCTTGAGAATAGTTGTTAATGATGTCTTTGTCCCGAGGCTGATGTGGGTTTGACTTTGGGTGATAAAAATTGTTCTCAAAGTGTGAGGTAAAACATAAAATCCTCCACGGGTGTTATTATTTTTACAGCATGCATTAGGAAAAGCCCACATCACATCATGGATCTCAGACCAGTGGGAACAGTTCTTGGAAAACTTCTCTGGTTTCCTGAAGCAACACCAAGTTGTTGGAAAGACTTTGGTGTTTGGCTTTTTGTTTTATTCTCTGTTTTTTTAAATAATTATTCATTTCTTTAGCTGGTGCTCTGCTGTGTGTGCTGTCCATCCACTTCTGGCCTTCACTCTGGAAAAAAAGGTCACATTTTGCTTGTTAAAAGTACTTATTTTGACATTTCAACAGTCACTTGAATGAACTCAGCCTTCGGGCACCAGCTTTCATCACCTTGCTCTTCTTGTTAAAATGAAACACATTTTTAAGAATTTGGATCGGCGCATGGACACGCAGTCGTAATGCAGATGGCCGTAAGAAATGTCACCGCTGCAGAGAAAAACAGGCCATTATTCCACACACTGGTAGGCTAATGAAGTTGGGGGGTGTTACGTTTCTCTCATTACCTTTTCATTAAAGGTAGGTCTGGAAAATAGCCGTTGCTATGGAAACAAAGGAGTGAAAAAAGTCTCGGTGCATTATGCATTATGGACTGTGTTGTTTACTGGACTGATGGGATGCAGAGGTGTCTTTCATTCGCAATCTCAGCTCAATCTCAAGCTCGTGTAGGGCTAACACTGCATATACGTGTGTGTGTGTGTGTGTGTGTGTGTTTGTTTGTTTGTTTGAAACACCTGACTGAAACAATGGTTCATTAATAAGCTCATAACGAGGTGAACGTGGATGTGGAAGAACAGGAAACTCTAAGATATTCAGTATAACGAGCAGGATCTGATGTAAGATTTGATGTTAAACTCCTGAGAACGGTTTGTTCAATTTCATATAATCGATGTTGAAAGAAAAGAAAATGTGTAACAATTCACACCAATTAGTTGAGTAAGAAAATTGACTAAGGTTAGGGTCAGGGGGCGGGGTTAAATTTCATACTTATTTCTTATGATTTCATTCGACTTTTCATTTGAACAAAATGCAACAAAATGTAACTGGAAGCATGAGGGACATCTGGAACGCAGAACTCAGTCAGTATAGAGTATAACGTTAGGGGCGGAGTTAGTGTTCATATATTTTCTTACGACTTTATTTCTAATAAATTGTACTATGCAAATCTGTTCGAATATGTATTATTTCCCATGAGATCTAATCTAATATTAATCACAGTGATAATCAGACTGTCAAAGTCAACAAAGTATAAAAATACAATATACTGAAAGAAAAATTCAGTTTTTAGTTAAAGTATGTCATTTTTTTATTTCAATCTTTTTCTTCTGAATTTAACACACAAAAAATACAGTCAATTATTTTTTAAGAATTAACCAACTTTAAATGTGCTTGAGTATGTCTATGAATTTCCAATACATTAAAGGTAATAGAGTTTTTCTTGCAATGGTTACAATTTTAAAAAATGCACAGTAAATATACAGTATGTATTTAATGTTGTATTTAGAAAATTGGACTCACTCGTGCTTTCAGGAAGCAGTTGCAGGAAGCTGGTCTTTATTCACTGACAGGAAGTGAAGAAAAATTCCTGTGTGTCAGTTCACTGACAATTTCTACATTTCTCTTTCATATAAAGTTTTATATATGCTAGATTTATATACACTCACTGGCCACTTTATTAGGAACTGAAATAAAGTGACCAAAAAGCCCAGGTGATGTTCAGCTGTCTTCAACTGCCCACTGTAGACTCAGGTTCCTGTTCTGTTCCTGTTCAGGAGTGGAGCCCGATGTGCTCTTCTGCTGTTGTTGCTCATCCAACTCAATATGTTGTGCATTCTGAGATGCTTTTCTGCTCACCATGGTTGTAAAGAGTGGTTATGGGAGTTAACCTTCCTCTTCCTGTCAGCTCGAACCAGTCTGGCCATTCGCCTCTGACCTCTCTCATCAACAAGGTGTTTCAGACTGCAGAACTGGATGTTGTTGTTTTTTAGCTGCTGTGTAAAGTCTAGAGATTGTTTGCATGAAAATCCCATGAAATCAGCAGTTTCTGAAATTCTCAAACTGGCACCAACTACCATGCCATGGTCAAAGTCTCTGAGATCACTGAGATGTTTTCCCCAGTCTGATGTTTGATGTGAACATTAACTGAAGCTCTTTAACGGTATCTGTATGATTTTATACATTGCTCTGCTGCTACATGATTGACTGATTGGAGAACTGCATGAATGCAAGCTATACAGGTGTTCCTATTAAAGTGATCAGTGAGTTTATAAGAGAAAAGAGAAGCATAGACTGTAGTAACTTTAGTTTAATTGTGTCTTCTTTGAAAATGTACAAAAATATATTGAGATTCAAGCTACTTGATAATATGTTAGCAATTAATTTATCATACTTACATTGGTCATGCCTCCTAATGAAAATTTCATCATCATAATTAACAAATCTACTCATGAGATGAAGATAGTTAGTCTTGTTTCTTCTCAGGGTTTCTTCATCAACACCCTCTCAGGCGTTTTGACATGATAATATGCTGAATATGAACTGAAAGAAAGCACAGCACAGAATAAAACCTGCTTTCAGCGGCACCAACATTTCACACAGGACTAATTTACTCATTATATCAGCGCTGGAATGGTTGGGGTCTCATCTCCTCTGCAGAGCGGCTGATGACCAGCCATCATCACCTGCGACAGCACAGAGTCGTGATTATTACAGAACGGCATGCGAGGACATCTCATTATAATGAGAGTTTCTTTATTAACCATTTTCCACACGGCAGCAGAAAGCCTTGAGTACTGTGTCAGTCAGCCTCATTGAAACGCTCTGAATGAGAGGAATGTGCTGCGTGAGCTAAAAGGCAGGATCAATAATGCACATACATGCGGTCTTATGAGCAAAATGCACCAAATGAAGGCTTCGTTTTATACACATTTAAAATATAATAAATACAGAACTACACAAACATAGTTATACCAGATCATCACACTCATGTGCTTTGTGAACATCCCATTCCAGATTTATTCCTCCTTTGCTGTTATAATAAGCTCCACTCTTCTGGGAAGGCTTTCCACTAGATGTTGGAGCGTGGCTGTGGGGATTTGTGTTCATTCAGCTACAAGAGCATTAGTGAGGTCAGGCGCTGATGTTGGGATGTCGAGGAGGTCTGG
>CM040465.1:23738175-23752905 GCA_022758105.1 Pangasianodon gigas
TTTTTTAAAAAAGAATCAAACAGCAGTGGTGCAGCAAGTGTGCTACAAAGCTGTAACCCAATACAAATACATTATTTAGTAATACATGAACAGATAATGTGTCCAAAAATCGCTCTGCTAAATGCCATAAATATACAGTAAATGGATACCAATTTTTCTCCCTGATTTAGTCCTGGCTAGTTCCCACCCTCTCTCTCTCCTATCATACATCAGCGACCAAAAGGGGAGGGTGAAGCCTAACACGTGCTTCCTCTCACAGACATGTCAGCTAACCGCATCATTTCAAACTGCTACTCATACACATTCAGAGCAAAGCTCTATCTGCCCTCTTCCACATACCTGAGCTTACAGATGCCCATGATTGGCTAGAGTTGCTGTGATTGACAGGGGAGAGAAAGTATGCCCCTCCCACCTAGAGAGAGAACAGCCAGTTTTGCTCTCTTGGACTCCTGGTCATGCATAGCTGTGGCATCGCTGGGATTCAAACTCGCAATCTCCTAACGACAGAGCAAACGCTTTTCTGCTGCGACAATCAGCAGCTTGTTTTGTTGATGTCATTGTTTTTGAGAACACTTTGCAGAAAGGCATCTGAGTGTAGAGGTGTGCATTGGGACTGGGACACGAGTCATGTGAGCGGTCAGATATGAAGCTCACAGAAAAAAAGAAAAGAAAGACTACGAGTCCAGCATTAGCTGTTCTGTTTGTCCTCGAGTCCAATAACCCTGCCTTCTTACAAGCCCATGCAAGATGCCGAGCTGAAATGTGTGTCTCTAAAAAGAAACTGCCTCTTTACTAGCCATCTCTTCAGCAAAAACACTTTTACAGTACTATTTATCCCAGATTTCAGCCATCTGATCCTCAGAATAACTGTTCATCTGACAAGGAGGAAAAGAACGGAGTGCTCTCTTGTTTAAGCAGATACTGGACCACGGGGTAGTGGACGTCATCACCATGACCTGTAGACAAGCCGGACGCCCCGCCCCTACTCTGACAAACTCTAAATTAATTTTAATAACATAGAAAAGACTTTCCTACATTTTTATGTGTTCGTAGTTTATTCTTGTGTTTATGTGAGTCATTCTGAAGAAGGAAGATAACTTTTCATTTTTCAGGCAGCAGAAGGACATGAAGGACGCTTCTCCAGTCACTCATGTCACATCTTCAGAAACATCGATTTCCCTCTCTGTATCCATCCTGTGAGTAATGCGGCTCTTTGAACTCGCCACACTGACCTGACGCTTTGACACACTGTTCAGATCCTGGCTCGTAAACACAGCGTAACCCTGAGGGACTCGGACATTTTCTCCCTCAGAGTTATCACACTGTGAAGAAGAAGAAGAAGCATTTTCCTTTTTCATTCTCCTTCTCCACGTGGACAAAGCCATGATTAGCTCCTGAGCGTTCATCAGCGTCTCTCTTTGTCTGCTTTCTACTCAAAGCTGCTTTTCAGGGCAGTAAATGTGGCGTGGCTTTTAACAGAGATACAGCGAGAATCATCTCGTCTCCATTCAGAGTATGTGCTCAGGCAGAATGTTCAGCTCATACACTCGTCACATGCCGTTATTCAGGCTTTGTCACACTGATGGCACTTTACAGCCGTTCTGTATGTACCGACCGAGAGATAACACACATCCACTGCTCACTCAGACAGACATAGGATGTTTATAGAGATCTATAACCTGGTGGAAGCTGGTTCTAAACCTATTCACACACATTTGATCTGTCTAATCAAGGCCTTCAGGATCATTTACAAATTAGAACCAAGTAACCAATAACCAAGGAAAAAGGGCTCAGACTGTTTTTTAAAGAACATTTTTATTTTACTTTTGTGAAAAATTATAATATAGTAAGAAGAAGAAGAAGAAGGAGAAGAAGAAGAAAGGAGGAAAAACAACAACAACAACAACAATAATAATAATAATAATAATAATAATGATGGACTAATATGCTCATTAATCATCAAATTGTAAAATAGAGTGAGTTAAGTAAGGAATAACACACTTAGTGACATGCTGTTATGGTAAAATAATCAGTGACGGGGTGGCGTGATGAACCAGAGTTATACTTACCCCTCCAAAGTTGATTATTTTCCAATAACAGCACATCCTGAAGCGTTTTATTCCTCTTCCACCACAACAATTTGCCACTAACAACTTTTTATTAATTAAAGAAAGACATACTTTTTTATCCATTTATAGTCACATTTAATGTTAGTAACATAAGTGAGAACACGTTAGTTCCTGTTCTCACTTACATTATAGCAGCTATAAACACTCGTTCCCTCACCAGCCTCTCTTTTTTCTCTCTTGAAATTAATAAGACAAAAAACACAGCTTGTCATGTTACAGAGAAACCGCAAAGAAGCGTAAACTCCTCTGTCCTGAAGATGTCAGAAAACTTAAAGTTACAGCTTTACCTCTGACTGGTACAAAGCGCTGACACTGGAGACTCCTTCCCTAAATGTTAAATAAACACCTCCTTACAGAAAACTTCACCATATCAGCGATTACACACGATTGTTTAATCCATCCGCTATACAAGTCCCTGTGAATGAGCTGTTACTCTAGAAACGATACTGTGAGTTAATACAAACCTGTGATTTTTCAGCTGTTATAGAATATAAATCAACACCTTCTCTTTTAAAATGTCTGAGAGCAGCTGAAACCCTCCATAAGATGGCTCCTGATTAACCACCAGGCGACTAAACACACAAACAAACCACTCGTTCCACTGGAGCCTACTTCACAATTATTCGTTTCACAAATTATTCGTCCCATAAGCGTCCACTCATCCAAAAATATACTAATGAGGGAAAACAACAAGCTGCTGATTAAAGAGCACAGACGAAGAGCTCGAATACAGAACATTCAGGGTAAATCTTGCACACATGACTTCTGGAGGACTCATTTACTAATTTTCTAATTTGTTTACTGATTCTAATCTCTCAGACTAAATAGCATAAAAGTGTGAATATCAATAAGCCTTGTACATCAAAACCATGTCTAAATCATCACACACTCACCTTAAAACACAAAAAATAGCTTCATAAAATAGACTATTAAAGAAGCTAGCTTTAGCTCGCAAACATCTTTTGGCTGATTGATGACATTTCAGGTAGAGGAGATACTGTGTGTTTAATCTTTAACCAAAATTTTACCAAAAATGATAGGTTAGAACTTTCCAGAAAGTTTCCAACAATAACACTCAAGTTCAACACACTTGAAATTTGGCTTATTTATGATTTCTGAAGAGTTTTGGGGTTCGTTTTGTGTTCTGGGTTTAAAATGTAAAACAGTTATTGCACTATTGGATTTCTAGACATCGTGGAATAAACTCCTGTGTTTAGGATACGTTTTAAGTAAATAAATCACTCCGTGTGGTGCTGTTATAGGAAAGTAATCAATGACAGGGTGATGTGATGAAGCAGAGTTACTGTTACCACCAGGAAATTGATTATTTTCCAATAACAGTGTGTTCCAAAGTGTTTTATTCCTCTTACTCCACAGCAACAACAATAATTTTTTAATATATTGTAACAACAATATATTAAAAAATGGCACATTAAACTTTTATTCATTTATAGTTACATTAATGTTGTGGAACCTCAACGAAACAAGTTAGTTCCTGTTCTCATGGTGAGGCTGATTGTCATTAACAGTACACGTTGTAACTGTAATTAAAATTTATTTGTTTGTTTGTTTGTTTGTTTATTTGTTTATTACAGCAGGTTTTCTTCTGGAGAAGTGAAACAAAGCTGAGATAAAACCACAGAGAGCCATGCGACGCCTCGTTTACTCATCAAACGTTTTTAATCACATACTTACGAAGCTAACGCAGTCACATTTTAAATAAACATAACACACACAGCGCTTAAAAATGAATGAACATCACAGCTTCCTCCCAGTCTAATAACAGCAGGGTTCATTTGCATATTAATGAGGTTGTGGGAGAAGGGGCGGAGTCAGTGTGAGCTGAGTGCAGTTGGTTTTGGCCCCCGACAGCAAAGTGTAAACGAGCCTTAATGACCCGACATAATGACTGTCACAGGACCCCTGAGAGAGAGAGAGGGAGAGAGAGGGAGAGAGAGAGAGAGAGAGAGAGAGAGCACGACAGTTTCTCCTACAAGTAACCGCTCCCTCAATAATTTATGTTCTCTCTTTCTTTTTTCTTTCTTTCTTTCTTTCTTTCTTTCTCTATCTGTCTTTTGTCTGTTTGTCTCTCTTTCTATTACTCTCTCTTTTTCCCCCTCTCTCCTTCTATTTCTTTCTTTCTTTCTTTCTTTCTGTACTATCTCCCTCTTTTATTTCTCTCTATTTCCTTCACTATCTCTCTTTCTGTCTCTTTCTTTCACTATTTCTCTCTTTCATTCTCACTTTCTCTTTCCTTGGCTGTCTCTCTCAAAACTTTTTATCCCTCCCTATTTTCTTTCTATCTATCTATCAATCGATCGATCTATCGATTTATCGATCTATCTATCTCTTTTCTTTCTGTCTCTCTTTAGCTCTTTCTGTCTTTTTCTCTCTCTCCCTCATCTTTCTATGTTCTCTACCTGAGGCTCTGTCTTTCTTTTTGTTAGTTCTCTCTTTCAATCCCTCTTTCTTTCATTATTTACTCTTATCTGTCTCTAGTCTGTTCTTTCATTTGTATCTTCCTGTCTTTCTCTCTCTCCTGCTGTCTCGCTGTCTTGCTCTTTTTCCCCTTTTTCGTGCTCTCCAACAATTTCTCTCTCTCTCTCTCCCTCTCCTTCTCTCTCTCTCGGGATGTGTGTCTCTGAGGAGTCGGCCATCAGCAAACCCAGAGGATAAATCCACAATTAGCAGCAGTGGTGTGCTTCACTCTCAACTAATCACTCAACATCTGTCTCTCACACACACACACACAGTTAACATCAAGAACCTCCACTGCTTTACACACACACACACACACACACACAGTTAACATCAAGAACCTCCACTGCTTTACACACACACACTGTTAACAAGAGCCTCCACTGCTTTACACACACACACACACACACACACACACACACACACACTGTTAACATCAAGAACCTCCACTGCTTTACATGCTAACCACACACACACTAATACTGTTATGCTATGATACTCTACCACCTTACACAGTAACTGCTGTGTAAACCGTTTAACACGCACACACACACACACACACACACACACTAATACTGAAACTCTACCACCTTACACAGTAACTACTGTGTAAACCGTTTAACACACACACGCACACACACAGTCAGTCAATCAATCAAGTGTTTTGTTTTTGCAAAGCTATGACACTAACATAGTAATGGAAGTCTGTCACACCCAAAATCTTAAATCACGCCCACTTCTTCAGTGACATTACACTTCCTATATACATCAACTATACTTCACTGTATAATAAGGCGGCCATCTTGGTGTCACAGGAACACCAGGCTCTGTCACCAACAGTCAGCGCCCTCTCTCCCCAGAGTACTAACCAGCACCACGTGTCCCCAATCACCACACTCATTAGCACTCTATATAAGCACACACACCTCACATTCACTCACATTCACCTCACAGACAAAGTCTGGCCTCAGCTAGGAGTAGACCTCTTCTCTGTGAGTACCTGTGTACACTGGAAGATCCCAACATCTCCCTACGTTTTCTCCAGTGATTCTCCTTCAAGACACGTGAGGTGTGTGTGCTCCTTTCCCTCATTCATTTGCCTAGTGACTCTATCTGTGTTATCCACCAGCCTGCAGTACTTATCTTTGTGTTTATCCTGTCTTTGCATACCCGTTGTTTTGCTAAATCCTCTAATAAATTTGTCTTGGGTTCTTACCTTTGTCTCCGAGTCTGGTATATCCTGACACTTGGACAACCTGAAATCAGTTTTTTCCTTTTTTTTTTTTCACTCCACCCCTATTTCTCCTAATTCACTGTAAACACTTCATTTATCAGGATTTATTCCCACTAATTACATTACATCCAGTCTACAAATCTGATTGGTCAAAGCTAATGATTGACAGGTGCAGTGTGATAAGCTGACTGCACTGGGCTTCATTTTTGGGTAAAAGGGGAACAGTGTGTTAATTTTATTTTCCGGTTCTAAGTTTGAGTCTAAATGACAGCAGTTGCACGATGTCATAAATATCATTCAGTAAAGAAATTAAATGCTAATCCCGGCATCAGCATGTTGTTTTCATCCTTGCTGAAGGCGTTTCAGCTTCTGCTTCAGCACTACTCGCAGTTAATTTGACACATATGAAATGCATCAGTCAGTCAAAAAGGTCACTGGTCTCCTCACATCATTTCCATCATGTCGGAGGAAAGCGGGGGGAAAGACCTCTCTGGAGTGAGATTTTTTTTTAAACCACTTCTTCCAGGCTGCTGTGCATGTCATTAGTCTGCTAAATTACAAACATCATTAGCAGAATTGATTCGAGTCGGCCTCCTGGGGGAACGAGCTCGGCTCCCAGAGTCCGTCCCCCTTTCAGACACCACCGAAGACACGAGGGGGGGATACACATGGGGGGATGAGAAGAGAGAGAGGGAGAGAGAGAGATGTTCATTACCTCAGAATTATAGAGAGAGAGAGAGAGAGAGAGATTTTTCAGATTAATCACGAGAGATTGGGATTAACTGATAAACCTGTCAATTCCAGTTTATTAGCTTCATTAAGTAAGGAATAAAACACTCAGTGTCATGCTGTTCTAGGAAAATAATCAATGATGGCGTGATGTGATGAAGCAGGGTTACTGTTACCATCCTGAAGCTGTGACGCAAGTACAATTTCTTACTAATTAAAGAACACATCTTACTTTTTATCCGTTTATTGTCACATTTAAAAAGTTAGTTCCTGTTCTCACTTACGTTACAGCAGCTATAAACACTCGTTCCCTTGCCAGCCTCTTTTATTCCCTCTCTTGAATTAACAAGACAAAAAAAACACAGCTTGTCATGTTACAGAGAAACCGCAAAGAAGCGTAAACTCCTCTGTCCTGAAGATGTCGGAAAACTTAATTATAGCTTTACCTCTGACTGTTACAAAACACTGACACTGGAGACTCCTTCCCTCAATGTTACATAAACATCTCCTTACAGAAAACTTCACCATATCAATAATTACATGGTTTTTTTTTTAATCCGTTTATTTGGACCGTTTTAGACTGAGTGAGTTCAGCTGTGTTTTAAGGTTATTAGTTGTATGAGATGATCCCTCTCTCTGTCCGTCTCTCTTTATCTCTCTGTCTCTCTCTTGGTCTCCCTCAGTCTCTCTGTCTTTCTCTATCTCTCTCTCTCTCTGTCTTTTTCTATCTCTATCTATCTCTCTCTGTCTGTCTTTCTCTCTCTAAGTCTCTGTCTTTTTCTCTCTGTCTTTCTTTCTCTCTGTCACTCTTTGTCTTTTTCTCTCTCTGTGTCTCTCTCTTTAATAATTCAGCGTATGATTGACAGGTGTCGATCTCGGGGGAAGTGTGAATATATACACACTCGGTGTTGAGCTCCCCCGAGACGCACTGCTCTGTCCGACTGTGAATCTGAGACTATCATGATAGAGGTCAAAGGTCAACATGAAAATGGAGGCTACGGCTCTGAACTTATTAGCAGCGCTGTAATGAATTCCACATCCGTCCTTCTGAATCTCATTCGATGCATCACAGAACAACCCCACTGAGAGGAGCAGCACGTGTAGGGAAGGATGGGAATGGAGAGCTAGAGACAGAAATGGAGACAAAGAGAAAAGAGACAGAAAGAGATACAAACATGTGAATGAAAGAAGACCAAATAAAAATTAAAAAGAAAGAAAGAAAGGGGGAAAAAGAAATTAATTGAAAAAAAGAAACAGAATGAAACAAAAATGGAAAAAAGAGGAAAAAGAAAACTGAAAGAAAGATTGTAAATAAATAAAGAGACACAAAGATAGAGACAAAGTGGTAAAGGACAAAAGAAATGAAGAGAGAGAGAGAGAGAAACAGAGAGAAAGTGAGAAGTGTACAATGAAAGAAAAGGGGAAAGTACATAAAAAAGGAAAAAGAAAGGAAGAAGGAATGAAAGAAATAAAGAAGAAAATAACTCAAAGAAAGAAACAAAAGGAAAAAATGAAAACATATATAAAAAAAAGGAAAATGAAGAAAAATGGGAAAGAAAATGAGAAAAGAGAAGAAAGAAAACAGAAAGGAAGGAAGGACACTGCTCAGGAATCCCTGAGTGTTTAGTATTAAACTTCAGTGTTCTATAAAACATCCAGCAAAGTTTGGATGAAATAAAGAAACATGATACAATCCTGCTCAAATCCCACCATCTGGGAACTGATCTAATGGGTGTGGCCTAATATTCTAATGAGCATGCTTGATTGACAGCCCTCTATCTGAAATGTTCACTTGCTTGAGGAGCTTTTACTCTCTATGTTAGTTTTAACATGCTAAATTAGCTTTCACTCGCTAGGTTGTCTTGCTACGTTAACTTTTTATTGTTAGTGTACGTTATTCGCTAGTTAGCTGTCACTCAAAACAGACCAATCACGTGAGAGTGCATTGTTTTTCTAACCTGTGTGAGTGTGATGACGGACATCAGCCTTGTGATTGGCTAAAGATTAAAGTATTACACAAGGGTTACTTAAGTTTAACTCCTCCCACTTTTCATTTTTCATTGCAGGGAGGGGCTGTCATTGTCGTATGTTAGCTAAACATAAACAGCTAGCTAGAAAGATCCATGAAATGAAGTATTAAATATAGCTAGTTGGCTAACATTACACCAAGGACATTAATAGCTAAACAGCGAGCAAGTTTGGTAGTTAGATAGCTAAACATCACCTACAGAACGGAGATCGCTAACAAAGTGGTAGAGGGCAAAAAAGCTAGAGAGAAAAACAGAAAGAAAGCAAGAGGTGTGGAGAAAAAGAATGAAAGATTTCACTCAGAGTTAGCTTTCACCCAAGTAAACATTTGTGTATGAGGCTAGCATTCTCTTGCTAGTTTACTTTCTTCGCTAGTTAGCTGTTGTTCAATTGGGCACGCATGGTTTTGCTAATCTGTATGGAATGAGTGACATCAGCCTTGTGATTGGCTAAGGTTCAAATTCACACAAGTCATTGGAGTATGTTAGCGAAGCATAATCAGCTAGTCAGCTGTGAAAATATAGGCTAGCATCACACAGATGAGCAACTAAACATTAAATAGCTAAATACTAGCTATTTAGCTAGAAAGTTTTGTAGTTAGATAGCTAATGTAAAATAGTATTAAATCAAATAATGTGAATAAGGCAGCGTTTCACGGCGTTAGCTAAACATCATCTACAGAACTGAAACTAGCTGACTAGATTAGCATCACAACTTAGTCATGGCTCTTAAAGGTCTTTTTAAGAGGATGAAGAGAAGAGAAAACGGCTCATGATGCGAGGTCGATGTGTTGATCAATAACAGCACATGAGCCTTGGAAAAGGATGGGGGTCCAAACACACACACACACACACACACACAAACAGAGTATCAGTAGCCGTAAGCCTCATACTATTAGCAAAGTTATTAATAAGTGTTTTTTGGGGATATTAGCATCAATGTGTAATTTTCCCATCCTCACTGTGTGTATGCTAACTCTGTGTGTAATGCTAAATGGCTCCATATCTCCACTGAAACCCTGACCAAACACCATATCTCCACTGAAACCCTGATCTCACACACACACACACATACATACACAATCACACACACACAAATGCAAACGCTCTTTTTATGGACTTTATGCTCGAATGGCCTGAACTGTGCATAAACAGGAAAAAAATCCCAGACAGGCAAAAACAAACAGTGAGCTGTTGTTGTGTTACGCTCGGAGAGTTTGATAAGGTTTGATGACAGAGAGAGAGAGAGAGAGAGAGAGTGAGTGTGTGTGTGTGTGTGTGTGTGTGTGTGTGAGTGTGAGAGAGAGCGAGAGAGGCCCAGAGGAATGTAAATATGGATTAATGTGTGATGTCTGTCTTCATTAAATTTTCAGAATGACAGAAGACTCTGGTGAATAATTCATTAAAGTTGTATATGAGACGATGTTATTTATCGGCCCGATGTCGCTTGGCATCTCGTTCGAAACTGATGACTTACACGCTGTTATAACGTCTCGTGTGTTGTGATGAAGCCTCTGCGGCGTCAGGAAGCTAATTCTGTCACACTGCTGCACAATAATGAGAAGATGAGATGATGGTAAATTATCACATCACATATATTCCTAAATAACTTTTTAATCAGAGTCTATAACAATATTACATGATTATACTGTATATATAAAAAACAGATGTTCAAAATTTTCCAAATAAATTTGGTGAATTGTTGTGAATAACTTTTGTAACCTTGGAGAATAATTAAAAT
This sequence comes from Pangasianodon gigas, assembly GCA_022758105.1. Classification (NCBI taxonomy): domain Eukaryota; kingdom Metazoa; phylum Chordata; class Actinopteri; order Siluriformes; family Pangasiidae; genus Pangasianodon; species Pangasianodon gigas. Next base: position 23,748,514 of record CM040465.1, read on the forward strand.
CAATAAAGACAGCTTTAAAAAAAACAAACAATAAACTGTCACATGACCTCTACTGACTGACCACTGTATAATAACAATATTTATAAATGTTGATTACGACAATTTAAACCACAGCACTGATGAATCCTTTATTCTGATTGGTCAGAAGGTGTTGATTCATTTCCTATAACAACAGCTGTGATAGTAATGCAGCTGCAAATCACAGGTTTATATTAATGCGCTCGTTCTAATACATTACCGTTTCTATAGTAACAGCTCGTTCAAAGGGACTTGTACAGCAAATGCTCAACATACACAGATTAAAAAACACGTTTAATCATCAATATGGTGAAGTTTTCTTAAAGTATAGAGACGTTTATTTAACATTTACGGAAGGAGTCTCCAGTGTCAGTGCTTTGTAACAGTCAGAAGTTTTCCGACATTGGAAAGTCCCAAAGTGTGTAATTCCACAAATTACCAAAACAGAATTTTTTTTAGTTATTAAAGACTAACGTATCATTTATTCATTTATAGTTATAGTTGTGGAACATCTGTGAAACAAGTTAGTTCCTGTTCTTACTTACGTTATTTTTTCTCTCTTGAAGTTAATAAGACAAAAAAAACGCAGCTTGTCTTGTTACCGAGAAACTGCAAAGAAGCTGAAACTCCTCTGTCCTGAAGATGTCGGAAAACTTAAACTTACAGTTTTACCTCTGACTGTTATAAAGCGTTGACACTGGAGAATCCTTCCATAAATTTTAAATAAATGTCTCTAAACTTTAAGAAAACTTCAGCATATCACACTGTTTTTAATCCATTTACGTGGAATGTCCACCGCACAAGTTCCTCTGAATGAGCTGTTCTATAGAAACGATAACGTATTAGAACAATATAATATAAATACAGGTTCTAATATAAACCTGTGATTTGCAGCTGCTCTGTTTTAATTCATGAGATTTACACACCAGCTCGTTGGACACATTGTGAGTTCTTCATATCAGTCCAACAGGTTTAGGACACGTAAACTGGAAAACATGTCTGTCATCCGTCATTGTGGAGTGTTTACTGTTCAGCCTGACACAGCAAAGCAAATACGCTATATATAGCAACAAGAACGGTGGACATTCTTTAAAAAGATGAAACGCTAACTAGCATTCGCCTGAGAAGAAACCATGAGAAATATTTTTTGCAGTTCCATTCATCAAGCTGGATACGAACAGATTTATTCATCAATCATTCATACGAGCATTTATACAAGAAATTTGGTATTTATGAAAATCACGTAAATCCGGAAAAAACGTTCATATCCTACTTGTGATCCTGAGTGTGTGTAAATTGACACATAACACTAACTAATGACTAAAACCTCTTTATTGTCTATTGATCGACTTCAAATCATATCATTTGCTATGAGTCACTGCACTTTTATATACAGATTACACTGTCAAGTTTGTATGTTTTTCAACTGCACACACAAATTTAATGAGAATTTTGTGAAACCAGGTCAGTTCAGATAAATGGGATTAACTAAAGAAATATTAAATATGAAAAGAAAGAAAGAAAACTGGCCAAAATAAATCCATAAAATAAGACAGATAAGACCATACATTCAATTAAGAAGAAATGCTGCTGTACAAAAGGAGGATGTGCTGCAATGTCTCAGGAGGTGTATAAGTCGGTTCCGTTTTCCGTGGCATCTTTTTTTAATGCTGTGCAGCACTTTATTAGAGCCAGCACTAAGCGGGCGATAAGTGACCGATCTGGTACGTCTCAAGCTGCAATGTGCCGTAAACTCTCTAGTGTGCCGTGTGCCAACGCTGACTTCCTGTGACACACACTCTCCTGCTTTTTCAACATGGCGACGGGGAGGGTATGAGAGATTTCTGTAGCAGAGAGTCACTCAGATACTTCACTCTGAATTAAAAAACTAACAGTTTCTCTGTGTGAAGTGCTTGGTCCACGATCTTCTGGGTGCAGTAGATATATTATATTTATATTTTTTTATGTCAAACCAGTTTTTCATCTCGCTTAATCTACATCTAATTCACCTTTTCTGTAATTCTGGCCTTTTTTTTGGCCTTATCAAGGGGTTGTATGCTGTTAAAAATATATATATATATATATATATATATATATATATATATATATATATATATATATATATATATATATATATATATATATAACCTCTGATTACCTCTGAGAAAGTCTCTTTGTTTTTAACCTTTTACTCGTCATTTAAGCTCTGTGAGCTTTGCCTTTTATGGAGTTTTGTGGGCGTCACTAAAACTGGTAATTTACGGGTGATTTGTAATTCATCAACATAAGCACACGAGTACGAAGAAAATCAGTGTTTCCAAAACTTTTAGATAGGTCTGGCTTACACAAACATTTACACACCACTTTATTAAAAGATAAATAACCAGTCAAAGGCGAAAATTCCAAATACACCAAAAAAAAAAAAAAAAAAATCACTAGTAGGAACTCCAAGTAGTTCCAATATGTTTCCAAGTATGGCCGTTTGGTAGTTTTTGTTTGTTTTGTCTACAATTTTTATGTTTTTCATGTTGGAAGCAGTCAGCCTCATTGTCTATGACAAATAGACACTTTTAGTAATTGGCTCTTCAATCGCACACCGCAAAATGGACTTTGAGTTCCTCAACGCTGACCCGCTGTTTACAAATGCTGCAGTGGAGCCCTTGGTCTGGGCCACCCATCCGCGACCGGGAAACAAGCTCTGCAAGCTGAGAGCAAGGATCTCCTACCAACGAGAGATGAGGGATTGCTGCACCGTGCGGATAAGGCGAAAGACCTCTCGGGAAAAAGCAGAGGAGGGGATCTATGTTTTATGGTCAACAACTCGTGGTGTGATCGGAGGAACATACACTCTATCAAATCCTTTTGCTCCCCTGACCTGGAATACCTCTTGCTTCTATGTCGGCCGTACTGGATACTGAGGGAATTCATGGCAGTTATTATTACAGCTGTGTACAATCCCCCTCAAGCTGACACAGACCAGGCTCTCAAGGAACTACGGGCTCTGGGCCTGAACAGCTCCCTGTGCAGCTGGATCCTGGACTTCCTGTCAGGCAGAAGCCAGGTGATCAGAATCGGCAGAATTCTCCTCCCCACTGACCCTCAACACTGGAGCCCCGCAGGGATATGTTCTCATTCCTCCCCTGTACTCCTTATACACCTACAACTATGTGGCCACACACAGTTCTAATGTCATCTTCATATTTGCAGATGACACCACCATGGTAGGTCTGATCACCGACAACGATGAGACAGCTTACAGAGAAGAGATGCGCACTCTGACACACTGATGCCAGGAAAACAACCGCTCGCTCAACATCAAAAAAACAAACGAGCTTGTAGTGGACTTTAGTAGACAGGACAGGGAGCACACCCCCATCACCATCAACAGGACGCCAGTGGAGCAGGTCAACAGCTTTAAGTTCCTCGGTGTTCATATCACTGAGGACCTCACATGGTCCACTCACAACGGTTCGGTATGAGCCCCAACATACTCAAATCATTGTACACCTGCACCATGGAGGGCATCCTGACTGGCTGCATCACCGCCTGGAATGGGAACATTTACATTTATGGCATTTGGCAGACGCCATTATCGAGAGCGACTTACAATAGTGCTTTGAAGTCTATCAAAATACATTCTGATACTGGCTCACTAGGTCACAAACTAGGAATACCATCAGTCCAAAAGTCTGTTGGGGAGGTAATAGACAAGCGCTCAGACAAAACCTTTTTTTTTTTTTTGGTTTTGTAAGTGCTAACTTAAGTACTTTAGGAAGAGGTAAGTCTTTAGACATTGTTTGAAGACTGCCAGTGACTCAGCTGTTCGGACATCTAGGGGAAGTTCATTCCACCACTTTGGTGCCAGAACAGAGAAGAGTCTCGATGCATGCCTTCCTTGTACCCTGACAGATGGTGGGACCAGTCGAGCAGTGCTAGAGGATCGGAGGGAGTGTGGAACAGCACCGTCCTCAACCGCAAAGCTCTGCAGAGAGTGGTTCAGACAGCCCAGCACATTGTGTGAGGTGAGCTTCCTTCCTTCCAAGGCATCTACATCAGGCGGTGTGTGAGGAAAGCACGGAAGATCATTAGAGACTCCAGGCACCCGAGCCATGGACTGCTCTTGCTGCTACCTTCAGGCAGACGGTATCGCAGCATCAGATCCCGCACCAGCAGGTTGCGGGACAGCTTCTTCTTACAGGCCATCAGACTGTTGAACCACAATCAATAACACCACCACAAGCATAAACCCACTCTACCTTCCGTTCACTGCACTGCTATCTCACACTATGTCACTTTCTGACTGCATACACTTGCTTAGAGCACCTTAATAATCTTGCACAGTTTTTTGTCTGTGTTCAGTGTTTACAGGTTGCT
>CM040465.1:23753005-23777428 GCA_022758105.1 Pangasianodon gigas
GTTCGGCTCGGTTCGGTTCGGCTCGGCGGCGTCCTTTGGGATTGTTCGATTATTCGGAATTTGATGATTAAGTTTATTTAGCTTTTTTTCGTACCTTGTTTTTTTTTTTTTTTTTTTTTAATTGGAGCAACTGTTTGTAAAAGAAGAGACACATCGGAAGGAAACACTGAAACGCTGCGGCTCTGATGAGGATGATGATGATGATGATGGTGGTGGTGGTGGTGGTGTCTCCGGGAGCCTGAGGAGGAAAAAAAATAAAATAAAACTCAATATCTCATCAACTTGCAACAAAACGTGTCACATTAAGGTAAGATTTTGTTCCGCATTAAGCGAATATTCGGTGTAAAACTTCTCCAGGGTCATACATGGCGTTATTCTGTCCGCGTTTTTGTCCGAGATGTGGCTCAACATTTCTCTCTCTCTCTCTCTCTCTCTCTCTCTCTCTCTCTTTCTGTGGCCATTTGTTTTCGCCTCGATTGCGCCACGGAGGGAAAAGAAAAGGACGAAGGAGTGCAACACTGTGTTTTGTTTGTTTGTCTGGACAAACAGCAACAATGTGTCCAAAAGACACGGTCCAGTCATTCGGTCCTCATAAATAACCTCTCTCTCTGACGTGTGTGTGTGTGTGTGTGTGTGTGTGTGTGTTCAATCTTACTACATGATCAAGTATGAGATTTATTTCACTTCACACGGGTTGGAGTTTAGGAGGATAGAGTTTAGTATCCAAGGTGATGGAGCGATTATTCGAATCGTCGCATCAGTCGATTATTACAAAGCTGAACACTGAAATGTTTAGATTAATAAATAAATAAATAAAAATACTGATTTTATGTGCATGGACCCAAAATTCACTCCAAAAGTTACACATTTGATTTGTAGCTACACAATCTCTGTTTTTCCTTTTCTTTTTTGCACACATAGGCTACAATTAAAACACAATTTCTATTTTTATTACACATAACAGCTTTATGTCTATGTATACATGTATATATTTTTCACGAAATCGACTCTTCCAGAGTTATTTGTATCGTCTAAGTTTGTGCTAAAATGTTTCTTCAGCAGCAGTAAAGTTTTCATCTTATTTAACTTTATAAAACGTAACACAAACATGATCTATAACTTTATCAACTCTTACCGTGTGTGATTCCAGACTTTGTCACCGGTGTATTTCGAAATCGTTAGATTTGTCACGTATTATGATGTCAGCATGAAGTAGGGGGCGTGGCTTATTTGATTGACAAGTTGTCAGAAGCAGGGCAGCTGATTTATTTATCCTGAAACGTAGCTTGTTGCACGTCTTGCTGTGCGCTTTCAGATAAAAGGATACTAAACTGTACCTTTCCTTGTTGCTTTAATATGAAACATGGACATGGTGTACCTTTAAAGAAGATTTACGGGACTGTAATTACATTTTAGAGTAAAGATACACTATATTCACCTCGCTGAGGTACAAGATACACATTAAAGTTACCACGCCAGTCATGAGGAATGGTACAGTTTAGTACCCTGAACTTCTGAGATGGTGGAGTTGTGGAGAGTGACAGAGAGCTGTGTGTGCATTATTTTATTCAAATTTTAATTTTTATTCAAATTTCTTAGTTTTATTATTTTCCATAGTTCCATTTGCGTAATGTATTATACGACATTGTTGCTATTGCTCGCTTTTACTTTGGTACCAGAAATCGAGTACGCTATCAGCGAGCATCTATTTCATGGTTGACCATGAAAAAGCAGTTTGACCAACAGGAGCTCTGATAGGGTTTTAGAGCTGATTTTTAAATCATGAAGTGATCATTAGCTTTAGATAACTTCGTTGTTACGCATTATGCTAATTTCTGTCTTTGTATGCATGAGGAATGGTTGAAGGTTTTTTTTTTAGTACATTAAAACATGATAGAACAGCTCTAACATACTGATTAATAATAGCAACAAGGAATAACCAGCTTTAATAGTTTTGTCTTTTTTTAAATCTGGAGTTTGAGAGGATTTAATGGATTTGTCTGTTGTAGACGTGGCCTTAATGTTGATAATCTCACCTGGATTCTGTAGATTTGTAGCTGAGAGCTGCTGCTGTAATCATAAAGACTGGCCTGTGCTCGTATTTACAATCTGCTCATACTGAACATCCTGTAAACACACTCAGTACTGTTAGTCTTTACTCTTTTACACCTGCACATGGTAATGATTTATTAATCCCACTACCCGGTGTCACCCAGAAGAATACGGGCTCCATTTTGACTCAAGGTTTCATCCTCATGTCTTGTTCATTAGGGATCTAAATCTATATCCGGGTTTCTGTAGAGCTGCTTTGTGACAAAACGCTACACAAATAAAATTCGATTTAATTAATGAACCAGTTTGCTAATTCTGATTGCATATCTTTATGCTAATATCAGGAAACTCAAATCACAACCAGCCAAACCCGGATTCAAGTAACATTAGCTAGCAAGACACTGACCTGTAGTTGCAGAGGGATTTTAGAGGTTAATGCATTTGGGAACACAACCCGAACCAGCAAAAACAACGCATCCCTATAACATAAAATCATAAACATTGTGACGGTGTTACCAGAGAGAAGTTGGAGCTGCAGTGCTGCATGCTATCATCTCTTTCTCCTTGTCCCTGAAAGAGGCGATTGTGGATTTGAATGGATGGAGAGAAGTGGGCTGAATGGAGCGCAACCTTGGGACCTGCAGCTTTTGTGTGGTCGAGAGAGAAAAAGCAAGAAGCAGGGAGGAAGGAGGAATGGAGAGAAAAAAGTGAGGAAGGGGGAGCAAGTAGAAGAAAGATAGAGTAGAAGAAGAAAAGGAGCGAGAGGGAGGGCAGGAATGTCAGAGAAACAAGGAGTGAGGGATAGATGGACGAAGGAAGGGAAGGAAGAAGGGAGAGAGGGAGGGGGTTCTGGCACTACAGATGTGCTCTCCCTCGGACAACTGCCTGCGTTTTCTCCTGCCATTGTCGAGGTTTAAGATGGTGGACGACTCAGTGCAACAAAAGGGAGCCTTGTCAGAGGAATGCACGAAGAACCTTGGCCAGAATCGCTCCTCTCTCGCCTGGCTGCCTTTAAAAAGGGAACGTCCGATTTATTCGATGCTCACCAAATAGGTTCCAATCTTTCATTCTTTTTTGAAACAAAACCCAACTATCTGTCAGGAAACTCTCCTTGTACAGGAGGATCATTAGATCTAAGCAGGCGAGGTGAAGTGAAGCAGGGATAAATCAGCGTGTCCTCTAAAAGACGCTAAACGCGACCCTGTTTCCCAAAAGCACCAGAGCGTGAAGATCATCCGAGTTAATTAGAGAGAGTTTTGAGTGTCGTTCTCGAACAAACGACCTTCTCACATTGCGCTGCCGTGCTTTTGGGATTTTCAAGCTGCACAAAGTGTTTTTTTTTTAATTCCACTCCTTCACCAGCTGCGTCTTCAGGCCTCAGGGGTCTTTCAGCGACCCCCTGCTGACCTTTGCACCATTTACCCTCCATGATCACCCAGATTCACCCCGCTCCAGTCTCATCACACACGTGCTACATGTGCAGGGCATGGAACACCTGGAAATGAATAGTTTTCAGACATAGAAAACACCTGGAAATGTGAAAAGTGTAGATGAGATGTCCTGGAAATAATAGTGATGTCCATGAACAGTGTAAAGCATCAGGAGTGCATACTTCAGCTCTCCAAATGGTTCTTGTTTCATTTTTGTACAAACCTCAAGGGATCTTTGTATAAATAAGTGTCTTTAACTTCCTAAAACAGTGCTAGTAGGGAAACGCTCTGGAGTAGGAACATGTAGAAGGACGACTGAAGAACACTTAAAGTCCTCATGAAATGTGTTGAGTGTAGGGGTGGGTGATGTGTCAAAAATATCGTATCGCAATTACTCAGGACATTTCTGCGATACCCGTAATATACATGTTCCTAGCAAGTAGAACCTGCCGGTAGAACAGTAGTGCTGCAGTTAAAAATAAACCTTTAAGAACTTGTTTGGTGCTACATTTATTTAATGTGTACAAAAATTAACAGACAGTAGCAACTTTTTCAAATCTGCTTCCAAAGTCGGTCAAGTTTAAAAATCTTAAAAGGATATCACGATATCTGAGATATCTCCAGAAAGTGTATCATGGCATAATTTATCACGATAGTCATACAATATCGTCATATCGTCCAGCCCTAACTGAGAGCCGGGATTTGATTTGGTATGCTAAAGTATTTCCTTTTGAAACAGGAAGTCAGATTGACGGCGTGTTGAAGAGCTTCACTGATTTAAACAACAGCCAATAGCGTTCGAGATACACCATGCCACACCCCTGCAAATTTTAAACAAACCTGACAGTAGCTTAGTGAACTAGCTAAATATGGAGTAAAGGTTTAACAAAAGCCTTTTTTCAGCTATGAAGGATTGTTTTTCTGGAAGTGATGAACTGTTGAAAAACAAACAAACAAAAAATCTCCAGAATAGGGCTTATAGGGGTGACAAAAACATCATTTCGTAACATTTCTATGATTCATGATATGCATGATGATATACAGGACTGCTAACAACCTGACAGAACAACACTAATATTTACACAGAGTTTAATGATGCTTTTATTTCATATGTTTACAAACCGCTTCAAACTGAAAAGGAGAAAAACAATACACTCTAATAACGTCTCATAATATAATATAATAATCGAACATCAAATCAGCTGATCGGTTTGTCATTGTTACTTTTAAAAAAAATGTTAGAAAAGGATATGAAAATACCTGTGACATCTCAGTAAAGTGTATTATGACGTAGTTTATCACAATATCGATATTATATCGTCATATCACCCAGCCCTTTGGTCTTTTTTTTTTTTTCGTACGTATATATTATTGTATTGTTGTCTGTAACACTTAGGAAAAGGTACAAAAAGCTCAAAAAAAAAAAAAAAAAAACCTCAGATTTTGATTTCAGAAACACTTTAAGGTTTTCTTATCTTTCAGAAGACTGTGTCCTGTTTTTTTATTTTTTATTTTTAATAAATTTAACCAGGCCATGATCTCTAACAGAAACTTTCAGGTAAAAACCTCCATCAAGCACACTTCAGTGTCTGTTTAAGTTTGAGAAGCTGTAAAGTTTAAATAACCTACAATAAACATAGAACCTACATAAAATTTCTTGAAAGCTTTGAAGAAGAAAACATTTAGAAAGCTGGGAGTGTTAAATATCTGAAGAACCTTTTTGTTAAAGATTGTGAGTAAATTTCACTTCAGTAAAACATGATGAAATTTGTGATAATTGGTTGAGGGATAATATTGTGTGTGTGTGTGTGTGTGTGTGTGTGTGAGTGTGAGTGTGGGTGTGTGAGTGAGTCATTAAGAAGCTGTTAGTGGCTGTATTGTTGACTTTACTGTTAAAGATGACAGCAGATGTGAGCCATTTGAAGGTCACCTTCCTGTCAAGCAAACAGTTTCATAAATAGGGGTAAAAGCACGTCGTCCTGCGAGCCGGTGTGAGTGTGTACAGATCTGTAAAGCTAAAGTGTGAGCTTGTTTTTGGATGCTTCACAGTCGTGATTAGACTCAGTAAGGTCTTTTAAGGAGATTTTTGACAAGGTAACACCAGAAAGAGTTTTAGAATTTATTAAAATTTATACAATTTATGAAATTAATTTGAAATCATCCATATAGGTGCTTCCCTTGTGAAATATTTTACACTTTTAAATTATTTCCTTTTTAAAATATCTTCTAATCAATTGTATTAATTTATTTGTTTACCTATTTATTTTTGTGTGTCTGTTCTTATGTATATCTACCCATGTATTCATTTATACATTTTTATTCATTTATTGTTTATACCCTTGCTCCTGCCGTGAATATAGCACTTGATGCTGAACATGGCGTTAAAAATTAAACACCTAACCCAGTCGTGAATGATAAGGCAGTGAGTCAGAACAACTGGACGTAAGGTTTAATCTCAGACCTGACAACCTTCACACAGTTTGCATGAGAGCTCCGCAAGTACAAGTTATCACTGAAAAACACAACAGTCTTCTTTTTTTTACCCAATAAAACCAGCAGATGAGCCAGTAGGAATCTGGACTGATTGACCGGTGTTTTGGACTCGCTGATATTAACTGACCCCCCTGTAAGCCCCGCCCCCTTCCCTTCATCTTGCATTACTAATATCTAATCTTGAGTTGATTTTCCTGCTTGAAAGATGCACTGATGCGGCATCTTGCGGTCCAGAATAGTAACTCTTTTGGGCAAAAAAGAAAAAAGCTGACAAGTTTGACAGAAAATAAGATTAACTAGTGTGAAATCTACCGTGTACAAATAATTGTAATGGTGATGATAATTAGATTTAAAACACTGTTTGTTTCTAACTTAGACAAGTGATTTGTGAAAGGACTGCATCAAAATTATATGTGGTTGAGTGGGATGATCTCAAACACGTTATTTCTCTTATCTGAGCAACTTTCATTGTTACTCTCAAGTCCAAGTCGTCACATTTAGGGTGATTTTTAAATGTCTGTAAGGGCACTTTCTGAACCTGTTAGTCTAAATCTCAAAAAGAGTGAAGTTGATACTTTTGGTTCATTTGCTGTTTGGTTAAAAAAAGGCTGAAAGTGTCCTCGTAAAACTTTTTCCTTCATTGGTCAGAAATAAGGTGATGCAAAAACATCAACAAAAAAAAAACTTTACCAAGTGTGTGTAGTGATCAGAAGCATCAGTCGAGCATAGAGAACACTGAGCCCACGCTCCATAATTAATTTTATAATTATATAAATAAAGTTTAAAACATTTTGTGTATCTCATCCAACATTTTTTTTCTCTTTTTCTCTGCCCAAATCTCCAGAACATGTGGCATTTTTCTGCAGTACTACAGCTCTGTCCTTTGGCTCAGTTTAGCAGCTCACATCTCCAAAAAAACCTGAAAACACACAGCATGTCTGATTCACTTCCTGTAGTCGAGTCGATTCGGAGCCGATTCACTTTGTCACTAGGAAGCGGAATGAGATCAACTCGCTCACATGCTCTGATTGAGGGAGATGAAATATCGGCACGTGGCTGGATCAGTAACACTAATCCATTCATCCTGATTTAAATAAATAAATGAGTTCAATAAAACACTGAGAAAACAGAGCACTCTGCTGACTGAGTCATACTGAGAGAACAATATGAACATGAGTGTTTAATTAGTCAACACACACACACACACACACACACACGTTTTCCGTACACATCTGGAGTGAAGCGGTGGCCGTGTACTCGACCCAGGGAAAGTTTTTTCACTCCTTATCTCTCAGTCAGGAGGGACGGGCTGGATGGAGGCTGTAGCTAATCTCTGCTGACGCCTTCACTAAAGCGAGAGGTGAGGAGGTAAACTGGGAGAGACAGGTCGGCTAAGCCCGTGTTAGCGATGTGCTAAATATCAGCCATGACACAGGAAGAAAAGGGAGTAGCTTGTTAGTGGTCTTGTAGCATGAGCTGCCCCTGAGTGTGTGTGTGTGTGTGTGTTTATTTTTAATGTCCCTCTTGCTCTGTTTCTCACTTCTCTTCCTCACACACACTCCACTGTCATGGAGCATTTTAGTGTTTTTCAGCACTTTGAGATGAGATTCTGAACAGCAGAGATTATTGTTATTGTTCTTCTTTTACTTTTTCACTCTGCATTCATGCTAGCTATCAGCAAAACGTTTGTTAGTCAGTTAGCTCACTTTGCTAATCTAATCTGAGATCGGAGCCAGTGCGAAGCTGAGCACATAACCGATTTTCACACTGATTAGCGCGTTATTTAATTTAATTTAATAAAGACAGTTACAAAGCACTGACACTGAAGACTCCTTCCATAAATGTTAAATAAACGTCTCCTTACAGAAAACTTTACATACACGTGTTTTTCCTGGTTTCAGGAGTGCGCACTCTGTTCCCTATCTAGGGCTCGAATCTCAGGACGTCTGACAGTGGGAACCAGAAAGTAGTCCTCTTTAATTCAGCTACAGTGTAATAAAATGTTTGGGATGATATTGGGGTCAGGGGTCAGGGGTCAGGGGTCAGAGGTCAGGGCTGTTATACACAGCCGTCCCTGGAGCAGTGGAGGGATTAGTGTTCAAGGACTCGACCGTCTCAGTTCTATTAGTGACAGAGGGTCAGTAGCGGACGTGTCCTAATTTACAGCCGGGCTCGTCTTCATGAGTGAAGTGGAAGTGATGAAGGAGAGTTCACCTCGGATCACTACAAGCAGTGTTGATTTCACACAGAGAGAGAGAGAGAGAGAGAGAGAAAGAGAATTGAATTTTCATAAGACCTTTATTACAATTACTAAAACATCATCCTATTAAAAAACAAATTAATATGACAAAAATAAAATCCAGGAGAGAGAGAAGGAGAGAGAGACATGGTGAGTGAGACAGTGAGAGAGAGATGGGAAAAAAGCTGGAGAAAGAGACAGTGAGGGAAAGGGAGAGCGAGACATAAAGGGAGAGAGCGAGACAGCGAGTGAGACATGAACAGAGAAATGGAGAGAGAGACAACGAATGAGACGGCGACAGAGATGGTGAGCTGTTTAGAGAGACAGAGACACAGAGACAGGGAGAGAGAGATGGAGATGGAGAGAGGGGGTTAGAGAGAAAGAAGAAAGGATGACCAGGGAAGAGGAAGAGGCAGAGAGAGAGGGAAGAAAGGATGATGGAGAGAGAGATACATAGAGAGAAAAGGGGTTAGAAAGAGACCGTGAGAGACAGAGAAGAAAGGATGACTGAGTGAAAGGGAAGAGGTGGAGAGATGGGATAAGAGACAGACACAAAGAAGGAGAGAGAAAGACAGAAAGAAAGACAGAGAGAGAAGGAAGGATGATGGAGAGAAGAGAGACAGACAGAGAGAGAGAGAGAGAGACGGACAGAGAGAGAGAGAGAGAGAGTAATGGTGTGTGTCTCCAGATGTCTCTTTCATGGGGAGAGGCTGAGGGTCGTGTAATCACGTTAGCAAACAGGCCTACACACACACACACACACACACACACACACACACACACACACACACACAGAGTCCTGAATGGTTCTCATCTGACTTAACACTTTTTATTTTATTGGGAATGTATTTTGATGACATGCTGATGGATTTATTACATTTGTTTTTCCTTCTTTTTCATTTTTTCCTTTTTCTGATCAGATTTTTTGATGTTTAGATTTAAATACATTACTACAGATAAAAGCAGGTATAATCTGAAACACTGAATCAAAGGAAGAAAATTTGTTAAAATCTTTGCTCTGTTTTATTCCTCTTACACCACAGCCATCTGACAACGCTTACAAACATTTTAAATGTATTAAAGAACGATGTACGTCTGCAAAAAAGAGTTAGGAAGTCGGAGGAGCGTCAGGCTTGAGCGTTCTCCCAAATTTCGGAATTTCAGTTTGAGATGTGAAATATCGATATCGGAAAAGGAGCGTATCACAATAACGATTAACACATGATATATCAGTGTCTCCATATCTCCAGTACTGTGTAAAAGTGGTGTGTTACTTGCTGTAAAGGCTGGCAATGTTTATACACACACACACACACACACACACAGTAATTAAATTGCCACTGCTCCCAGTACAGGTGTTGTAGCAGAACACCATTTAATTAGTTGATTCTCTCTCTCTTTCTCTCTCACACTTTCTCTCACACACACTCTCTCTCTCTCTCTCACACACACACTCTCACACACACACACACACACACTGCAGCTTGCAAAAGAACAGAGGCTGCAGGTCAGAATTAACTACAGCACAAAAATCCATAAAAGTGATGTCATTATTTTTACTCCCTCATAATATCAGGTTTCCAACATTCACACTCTTTAGGTTCCCTACATCTAGTGAGCACTTGACTGAGGAAATGAGATGAAGCCCTCTCTGAGAGGATGATGTGTAGAAGAGGTGACAGTGTGTAACTCATTTGCACTGCGTTTGGGACGTGTGAGGATTCGTCCTCTTATCACATTTTCACCTCTTTGTGCGTTGGGTGAAGAGTGTGAGGAACAGACTACCTTCCTCTGTGTGTGTGTGTGTGTGTGTGTGTGTGTGTGTGTGTTCACTACCGCTGAAATTATGTTCAGTTCACAGCAATTAAAACAGAACACTTTAATGGGACTATAAATTAGAAATAATGCAACTGTACTTGTTTGTGTTTTTTATTAAAACACTCCTAAATAAATCTCAGTTAACTCACTCAGAATGAAAAGCTTCTTAAAAATGTCAAACATCACGCATGAGTGTAGTGTTTAATAAATGTTAATTATTTAAACACTGTAAGAAATAACACATGGGTTGGTGTTGCGTATTTTTGGTTAATTTCTGAACTATTGTTTTAATTTTATTTATACAGATCTGATTTTTTTTTTAGGACAAGGAAGAGTTTTTTTTATTGTAACAATATGCGTTTTTTTGTTTTTTTTTTAACAAATCTTCCAGGGAAGTTGATGAGGTGCGATAACGTGATTATACACATTATAAACGGTGCGAAAAAGAAGATTAAGAAGAGGGAGAAAAGTTTAAGTGTAGACAGTATGTGTGTAGAAAAAGGCGTCTTCCTGAAAAGGAGAACAGGTTCTTTTCAAATAAAGAACTTTTGGAAATTAAGGTATGGGATACTAGTCATGCCAAAAACAGGTCAAAGGTCAAACCCTTATTAGTTATCGTTTCTATAGTAACAGCTCATTCACAGGGACATGTACGGTGGATGCTCCACATAAACTGATTTATGTATGATATGGTGCCGTTTTCTGTAATTTATTGACCATTTACGGAAGGAGTCTCCAGTGTCAGAGGTAATGCTGTAAAGTTTTCTGATATCTTCAGGGCAGAGGAGTTTACGCTTTTTGCAGTTTCTCGGTAACAAAAGACGACAAGCTGCATTTTTTTGTCTTATTAACTTCAAGAGAGGGAAAAAAACAGAGACTGTTGAGGGAACAACAGGAACAAACTTGTTTTGTGGACATTCCACAACATTAAATGTAACTATAAACGGATAAAAAAAAGTAGGACATGTCGTTCTTTAATTAATAAAAATTGTAATCGTTGGCAAATTGCTGTGGTATCAGAGGAATAAAACATTTTGCTGTTATAGAAAAATAAACAGCTTTAGGGTTGAACAGTAACACCACTTCATCACACTGCTTCGTTGTTGATTATTTTCCCGTAACACCACGACACAGTGTAGTTTTTTTTTTTCATTAGTGTTCCTCTGCACTCCTTCTTTGACCTAGAGATCTGTCCAGTCGACACTACAGCATGTCAGCATCACATTTAAACTCATTTCACGCCGAGATCCTCTCCGTCAGAGCGCTAATCTGATCTCACGTCTCGGCTAATATCCTGTTACGCTGCTGTGTCAGAGGTGGAAGATGTTTTCTCTTTCCTGTCTGGTTCCTCAGCGTGCACATCTTACGTAACATTTGTGGAGCTCTGGATGAAGTCGGCCGTGCCATAACTGTGTGGCTCGCTAACACACACACACACACACTTGTGTTCTCCTACACCCCGTCGAGGCTGGACAGATGGCATCACTCGTTTTCAGCCTCACACACTTTGGCCCTTGCTGAGGAAACAAATGCGGAGCTTCTGACCTGAATCTGCACTAACACCGCCGTTCTGTGGAGAAACTTCATCATTTCTGACTTCCTCTAACTAAAAGGTCATTCGGCCCATTTTCAGGTCACATCATAAAAGCTTTATCCAAAAATTGGCCCCACCTACTTTACATCAAAATGACCAGATATCCTGGTGAAGTTTATCTAGTAACGTTCACCAATTATTCAGAAGTCATAGTGCAGCTTGTGAGACCAGCGTTAACCTGAGTAGAAGCGATCATGGATTTAGGTTCTTTGGGAATCGGTGGCCGTCATCTGTAGTTTGTGAAGGTCCTGATTTATCAGAAATAACAGATATAAATCAATACATAACCCTATGATCACGCTAGCAAAAGAAAAAGCCACGGTTATTCACTGTTGCACAATGGATTAGTGGTTAGCGCTCTTGCCTTGCACCTCCGGGGTTGGGGGTTTGAATCCCACTTCCACCCTGCGTACTCTGGTTTCTTCCCCCAGTCCAAAGACATGCATTGTAGGCTGAATGGCATTTCTAAAATTGTCTGTAGTGTGTGAATGAGTGTGTGTGATTGTGTCCTGTGACGTGTTGGCACCCCGTCCAGGCTCCCCTGCGACTCCGTGTAGGATAAGCGGTATGGAAAAATGGATGGATGGATAGATTTAATGTCGCAGTGCACTGCTTGGATTGTGATGATCAAGAGTGACAAATCAAATGGATTTTTCTCATATTTATGCAAATTAGCAAGATCTAGCTAGACATTATTAACACATTGTGTTCTCAAGGAACGTTTGCGTCCGAACTTATAGCTAGTTAGCTAATTTTTTCAAAATTTGATAGTGTTGAAAGAACTCAATCGAACTAGAAATAAAAACATAAGTAACATACATTTAAAACCAAAGTAATGATAATTTTGTACATTTTTGAAAAGTGTAAACATGTTGGCTGTTGTATTTTTTTAACTGAAATCTCTAAAATCTAAGAAACAAACCGAGCATCTTCTTCTTCAGGACAGAAGTTAGGAAGGAATTTATTTTCAAGTAGTGAGGCGAATAATTCAATTCAGTTTTATGTCTATTGCTTTTAACAACAGACACTGAGCCTCATTTATCAAACAGGATACGAACAAAATTATTCGTAAATGGTTCTCAGAAGTGTGATGTTCATGAAAATGCAGTTAGTTTGGAAAAAGTTCATATCCTGTGTTTCGCTCCTGAGTTTGTGGAAAGTTCCGTACAAGGAGACTCACTAATTTGAGCCTCGATTCATCGGTTTCGAATCGTGTAATTGTAGATGAGTTGCTGCGATTATATACGGATTGCACTGTCAAGTTTACGTCACTGATTTATCTCAATTCCACACCAAGTTATTGAAACTCAGTCACGCCATCTTAATGATTTGAAAGAAAGCGATTGCAAAAGATCCAAAACAAATAAACGAAGACAAATAAGACAATTCAATTATGACAAAAGTAATGGTATAAAAGGAGAAGCTGTTAGTGTGTGTCTAAGTTACCCCAAGCGCTGCAGTGGCTGAGCTGCATTACTGGAAGGAACACTGCACTTAAGAGGTGTCCTTTCTCCGTTTAGTCTTCACTTTGCCTTTTATGGAGCTTTGTGGGCGTGGCTAAATATAAATGTGCTGTGAACATGCTTGGTCACTTATGGCTGATGAGCATTTATCCGTGCAAGTACAAAGAAAAATCAGCAAACCTTTTGTAGATCTGGAACAATTTTTACACACAACTTTGATAAAAGATTGATTAGTGACGCCTGGGGAGAGGATTCAGACTCAGAGAGGAATCCGTCCTCTTCTTGGTGCAGAGAATTGGATGTATAACATGTTGACGAAATGAAAAATCCAAGAGCAGTCACGCCTCATAAACTAGAGGTAAAGCTTGTGGCAGCAGGCCAGAGATGAGGTATGATTATAGCCGTGACTTTGTTAAAATGGCCGTGTTCTCTGCTGGAACATAATGATCTCTAGCTGATGGACTCGTCTCGCTCTAAATTAGGGGTCATTTTGTCCATGCGCTGCCTAATTGTGCTCCGGATTACCAACAGACGGCGAGGGCGGGGTGTTTTCCGAAGAGGCGGAGGGTGGGTTTACTGTTAGTTGGCAAGGTGACTGGAACAGGCACCATCATCATCATCACCATCATCATCATCGGGGCCTAAATGGACCAGACATGTTGTTCAGCCATTTTGTCCACTAATATAAAGACTTTTAGAAACCATAAACCAGCTACAGATGTCCACCGCAGTTGGCGAGCTCCACAGTCCAACCCCATATCACTCCCGCTGTCTTTCCAACACCCCCAGTCTGTTTCTGTTTTTGATTTTCTTTTTTTAAAAAATCCATTTAGCGTGCTTGTCATGTCCAAGAACTTTCTTACCATGGAAAGAAAAATATAATACTGGTCCAAGAAAAAAGAACGGAGGTGGAAAAATAAAAACTCACAAAGTAAAGGGCAGACGCTGGCCAGGATGATGCGAGTGTTTTTCGGAAGAAGCAGACAATGTGCCATCTGCAGCCGGCGGGGAGCCGCCGAGAAACACACCATCGCATTGTTCTTGAAGAATCACTGCCACACTGGCAGCCATATTAAAGCCCTGAGATCTCCGGCCTGATACTCGGGGATGGGAGGAGAGCTGGAATAAAGAGAGGACGAGGAGAAAACAAGAAGTGAAGCCTGGTGTTGGATCTGCTGACACATTGTGCAGCTGCGATGAGATTAGATAGCAACACAAACTTGTTGCCGGGTGTAAAAAAAACAAAAAAGAAGATCCTAGCAACTCTCCCTCTCTTTATCTCTGCATCCCTTTCCCTTTTGTCAGGAGGTGGAGTGGCTCAGTGAGGGATAAATTGGGGAGTAAACTGGAGGAAGTGACAGCGAAGTGGCTCAATCGGATCACGCTGTAGCTCTTGTTTGAGGGAAACCAAACACGAAACATGGAGCTGATGTGAGGAGGTGTTCCCTAATGAACATGGAGTGTAGAGTGAAATTATCATGCTGTTATAGGAAAATAATCAACAACAGGGTGGTGTGATGAAGCTTTGATGTCCTGAAGTCCTTTATTCTTATTAATTAAAGAATGACACATCATAAGTTTTATCCTTTTATAGTTACATTTAATGTTTTGGAACATCCTTGAAGCAAGTTAGTTCCTGTTCTCACTTACGTTATAGCAGCTATAAACAGACGTTCCCTCACTTTTTTTTCTCTCTCTTGAAGTTAATAAGACAAAAAACGCAGTTTGTCATGTTACCGAGAAACCGTAAAAAAAATCTAAAGCCCTCTTTTGTGAAGATGTCAGAAAACTTACAAAGCACTGACACTGGAGACTCCTTCCTTAAATGTTAAATAAGTGTCTCCTTACAGAAAACTTCACCATATCAACAATTAGACACATTTTAATTCAAGTCCCTGATTAAAATCAAGAACTCAACAGCGCTGTGGTGCAAGAGTAAGTAAATAAAAAATAATAAATAATAATGCTAGCATGCTTATTTGCTCATGAGTCAACAAATGTTAGCTGAACTGATTAGCTCTGTTTTCCTTTACGTCACCCTGGCACGTGAGTATTAGGTGAGATACCATGTGACCTTTGTGTACATTTCCGGACTATTTCAGCATGTATCATGACGACAGGGTGGGGATGTTGCGCA
The DNA here is from genome assembly GCA_022758105.1 of Pangasianodon gigas. NCBI lineage: Eukaryota > Metazoa > Chordata > Actinopteri > Siluriformes > Pangasiidae > Pangasianodon > Pangasianodon gigas. Next base: position 23,768,232 of record CM040465.1, read on the forward strand.
GGACGGACCACCGCAGTGACCACACCGTAAATATGCATGCAAATCACGGCTGAAGTTTCTGAAGAGGTTTTTTTTTTCTTTCTTTAGGCGTCGCAGGCATCCTGACTGCTCGCTGACATTTTCTAAAGGTCCAAGATTTGTTTGTGACGGCTTCAAATTACTTTGCATGAGAAGAAAAAAGAGAGAGAAGGAAGGATGAGAGGATGAGAAAAAGGAAGCGAGAGTCAGAGAGAGAGAGGGAGGTGAAGCGGAGAGAAAACGACTCCTGACTATTTAAATGTCACTCGCCTGATGAGAATTCGTTGCTCTTTTCTTTTTTCTTTTCTTTTTTTTTCAAAGCGTTACATGAGCCTTTTTCACCGCCGAGAAAGATTTCCTGCTGTCACTGTCTTCCTCAGGCTGGAGGACTGGAGACGGGCCAGACACACACACACACACACACACACACACACACAGTCCTGCTTTTGTAGAGTTGAGAGAAAAGCGGTGAAGCTCTCTTATTCACCCGAGATTTATGATTTCCTTCTTTAAATCTCTCTCTCTGGACGTTCCTCGTCACCTCTGTCTCATCCAATAATTAAGATTGTTCACGGGACCTGAATGCATATGCCATTTTTTTCCCTCTTTCATTTTGTGCCTGAATTCTCAATCCAAACCCCTAACACACACACACACACGAGTCAGCCTTAAAATAAGACCTGAGCTTGTTGCAGGCTTAATATTTGCTCGCTCCGGGGGAAAATAAGTAGGATAAGAGGGCTGCAATTTTGCCTTGAGTGATTTTTCTGCTTGCGTAAGAGCGCAGATTTCAGTGAAGCCTGTTATTTTTTTTCACATCGGCGCCGAGGTCTCAGTTCAGCTCCGACACCGACCTTTAGAAAACGGTGAAGAGCTAAATTGCATGTGGTTTCCATCTAACAGAAGAATATGCAACCTTTCCTCCTCCTCCTCCTCCTCCTCCTTTCCCTTCTTCACTGTTTAATGGCCTCCTGTGTTTGAATAGAGATGCACTGATGATCAGTTTTATGATGTATCGCAATGTACGACACTTTAAATGATCCCAAATACGTCACGTCAGTGTGTGTGTTCTGTTCCCGTAGGACGTTATGTTTGCTAAGATTTCTGTTTGATGAGCGCCTTCGCACCTATTAGTCTGTTTGTCAAGTCTGAATCTGAGCCAATTTCATACTTTGGATTCGTTTTGCTATTTGGTTTGGTTTCACACTGCACATCATTAAACTGTCTGAGGGGCTTGTAGAGGTGAAAATGTACTCGTAAAACTCTTTCATTGGTTACAAATACAGCAATGGACAAACGAATCATAAAAAATTACCCGAGCACGGAGCTGGCGCTCAATAAATTATTATATTATCATTAATTATATAAATAACTACATTCCGTGTCTCACATCCAGCATTTATTTTCTCTTTTTTTATTTATTTTGTTCGTCCAAATCTCTACAACACGTGGTATTCCTGCAGCACTACAGCTCTGTCCTTTGGCTCAGTTTAGCAGCTCACATCTACAAAAAAAAAGAATGCTACAGCCCTTAACAAACTGCATGTTTGATTCACTTAGACTCAGATTCGAATCACTTTCTCACTGCAGTTGAATCATTTGGAAGCAGACTGAGACTGAGATGCTTAAAGAACCGCACCGAGCCGGAAAACACACCAGGGTTCTGTTCAGACGGACTCGTGTGAAAGCACCATAACCTCACAGGTATTCAGTTAAAATCTGTGAAGGTCCAGCTACATAAAATTCCTCACTTAGCGAGAATAAGCGACTAAAATGACCTATTATAACCATTACCAATTAGTTTAAATCCTCATGATGTCGTATGTAACTCGGAGCTCAGGAGAGTGTATTCGGTCTTCTTCTGCCCCATGTTGATGAGAATGCAAATGCGGGGTAATTTCAGACATCCGTTAGCTCATGTATATATACAATACAGCGGTTAGCATTTTCCTGCTAATGTTCTTCTAATGTTCACCTGCATGAAGAGATGCACATGGTGGCCCAAAAAACACACTAAAAGAGCTTATCAGTTTTAATTCTTCATAGTGATGATTATTAATGATTCAGTAATTACAGTGAAGCTAATAGTTAGGAGAGTGAGAAATGTCTGGCCCCCTAAACAGCTCACAGGAGTATAAGGCAGAAAATCATAAAGAATAATAAAAATAATAATATTATAATAAAATAATAAAATATCTTTTAATATTATATCTAATAATAAAAGATATAATATTTAACAAAATAATAAAAGATATAATACAATATTTCATTTATATATATATATATATAAAATTTGATATTTATCTAATATCATCTACATTTGTTATCCTTAAAGTTTTTATTTGTGGATTTTTTATTTTTTTTTTAAATTAGATATGCTCTATATTAAGGCTGGGGGATATGACTAATATAATCTTTCTTTTTTAAAAAAAAAAATATATAACTAATTTCAAACTGACTACATGCAGCTGGTTTGATGTTAGAATTTTGTTCTTAAAAATTGTCTTAATTTTTTTTTTTTTTTTACAGATGAAGAAATTGAAACCAAGATAAATCATGTCAGAACTTCTTCCACCCTCAATGTGAAATTATAATGTATTAAAATTAAGTGAAAAACAACCAGAAACATTTTAGGGAAAAATAGGAAAAATAAAAAAGTTACAATAACTCGGTTTCATAAAGTGTATACACCCTTTTATAATTGGGGATGTGGCTGTGTTCAGAATGAACCAATCACATTCAATCTCATGTTCAAAAGAAATTATCATACAGCTGTCATCAATGAAATTATTCTGATTAACCCCAAATAAAGATCATCTGTTTCTGGAGGATTTTCTTGACCTCTTTTTGGTTTGATTTGACTGCTGAAGCCATGGTCCGCATGTACAGTATCATACTTGTCGAAAAACATCGATCAGGAGAGGGGCATAAAAGAATTTCCAAAACATCAGCTGTACCATGGAACACTGTGAAGGCCATCATCAACAAGTGGAGAAAATGGGGCTCCACAGTGACATTACCAAGAACAGGACGTCCCTCCAAAATTTAAAAAAGGCAAGACAAAAGCTTACCAGGGAGGCTGCCAAGAGACCTATGGCAACATTGAAGGAGGTGCAGGAATATCTGACAAGTACTGATTACTCTCTGCATGTGACAATAACAACGTCTCATATTCTTCACATGTCTGGGCTATGGGGTAAGGTGGCTAGATGGAAGCCCTTTGTCACAAAAAACATCCAAGCCCAAATAAATCACCCCAAACCATGTGGCAAAAGGTGTTATGGTCTGACGAAACCAATTCCAAAAGGTATAATAATTTCATAATTCCAAAAGGTGTGTTTGGCACCAAAAATTGCACATCACCAAAAGAACACCATACCCATGGTGAAACGTGGTGGTGGCTGCATCTGGCTGCTTTTCTTCAGCCAGAACTGGGGCTTTTATCAAGGTGGAAGGAATCATGAATAGCTACAAATACCAGTCGATTTTAGTGTAAAACATTCAGGTGGCTGCTAGTAAGCTGAAGATGAAAAGGAGTTTCACCTTTCAGCACAACAATGACCAAAAGCATACATCCAAATCAACAAAGGAATGGCTTAACCAAAAGATGATCAATGTTTTTGAATGCCCTAGACAGATTCCAGACCTGAATCCAAATAAAAATCTGTGAGGTGACCTGAAGCAGGCTGTGCACAGGAGATGCCCTCACAATTTGACGGATCTTGAATGTTTTTGGAAGAAAGAGTGAGAAAATATTGCCAAGTGAAGATGTGCCACGCTGATAGACTCTTACCCAAAAAGACTGAGTGGTGTAATAAAATCAAAAGGTGCTTCAACAAAAGTATTAGTTTAGGGGTGTGCACACTTATGCAACTAGCTTATTGTAAGTTTTTTATTTTTCTTTTTTCCCCTAAAATAATTTCTGATTGTTTGTCACTTTATATGTATATGTTGCTATTTCACATTAAAGATGGGAAATGATCTGACATGATTGATCTTAGTTTCTTTCTTTTACTTCACAAAAACCTGCCATTTTAACAGGGATGTGTAGACTTTTTATATCCACTGTATATATATATCTTTTTATATCCACTGTATATATATATATCTTTTTATATCCACTGTATATATATATATCTTTTTATATCCACTGTATATATACTGTATATATATATATATATATATATTTTTTTTGTTCTTAAAAATTGTCTTAATTTTTTTTTTACAGATTTTAAATTGTTTTTTTTTCCTTTTTATTGTTGCGTATATTTTTTAAATAAATAAAATTATATATTTTTAAATATATATATATAAATTTTGTTCTTAAAAATTGTCTTATTTATTTATTTTTTTACAGATTTTAAATTGTTTTTTCCTTTTTATTGTTACATATATTTTTTAAATAAATAAAATTATATATTCTTAAATATAAAAAAATTAAAACATTGTTTTTGTAGACGTTATACATAATCATTGAACAGCTTTTTTTTTTTTTTTAATTAAACACTATTGTATTGCTGGAAGTCTGAGAGCAAATCTCTACATTGTGATACATATCGTGTATCGTAGAAATGCCTTTGAGAATCATGTGATATTTTTTGTCATATCACCTGCTACTACTTTATATTGTTTTATTCATTTATTGATTGTTTAATCTTTTTGGAATTGTATTTCACTGGTGTTTGAAATGACTTTATTTATATAGCACATTATAAAACAACAAGTGTTGGCCAAAGTGCTGTACAATAAATCAAGTTACCTTGACTTTAAAAAAAACAGCAGCATGAGCGCTGAGAGTACTGAAATACTTCAGGCCTTGTTACGGACAGATAATGTCCTTTTTTTCTTTTCTTTTTTTGAGTAAAGACTAGGGACTGGAGATGGGTTTCAGTTGTACGCGTATGAACGGACGCATTTTGTGTTTTTGGCTCGAAGCTTTCATGCAAGACAAATGAGTTTATTAATTTGGGAATTTTCTTCCACACTTGGCAACAGCAAGTATTTGTCAAATCTGAGATTTGGATCTAAGAGTTTTTTGGCGTGAGATTTGATGTACAGAGCCAGAGAGATGGGCAAAAAATAAACTTGGGAAATGAAACAAACCTAATGACTTCTAATTTGAACATAATTTTATTTCATTTGTTTTTATCACTGAGGCACTTTTAGGAGCCGCAATCCTCGGGTCTGACAGGAAGTAAACACCGTCACCTAAACATGTGCTGATTAGCCTTAATATTCAACACACACACACACACACACACACATTCACACACGGTGTTGATCATTATTTAAAATGTCCTGAAAATATCATAACTCAGTACTATATTATTGTTCTAGCATTTACTGTTCATCTGATGCACAGCTTTTACATGATTCTTTCCCTCTGTGATGCACTGGGTTTATTCGGATCTTAGACATCATTTAAAAGAGAGAGAGAGAGAGAGAGAGAGAAAGAGAGAGAGAGAGAAAGAGCATCGTTAAAACACTATTAAATGATCTAATGTCAACTATAATGTAATGTTTAAAAAAGAGTGGGTTTATGATGTTAAAATAACTTTGTTCAGGATCATTTAAACCAAGTGAAAAGTCAAATTTCAAATATTCAGAGAAATTTATTAGTAAAATAGGAATATTTGAGTATTATTATGTTTAATCAAACGAGTTGTGCTAAGTATAGGCCAGGGTTTAATTTAAAGAAGCCAAAATTGCATTAAAATCTTTTTGTTTCTTCTTCTTCTTCTTCTTCTTCTTATCATTATTATTATTAACAACAATAATTATAATAACAGTTATAATAAGTTTACATTGACAGATGCCATTTAGTTATTAAAAATTATATTTAAAAATTAATAAAATAACCTAAAGTGAGTGCAAAAGAGGGTGGGGAGAATTTAAAATATATATATATATTTGTTTGTTTGTTTGTTTGTTTGTATTTAAGTAGTTTCCTTGAAATTTCTGTCTCTAGTTTAAACATTTCATACATGTTAAAATCAAAAATACTAAAATTACTGTTAGGTGCCGTTAGTGTTCTGTAGCGCCTCAGTCACTCTGTTTAAAGTTGCTGGATGCAGCTCTAGTTTAAAATCTTTAGTCAGTGTTAAATGTATTATTATTAACCCGTAACTGTGTTTTTTTTAAGTAGCCAGTTATCACTATAAGAAATATTAACCTGGAACTTGGCATTAAGTATAAAAAAATCTCCCAAATCCTGCACTCCTGTTGCACTTACTCATGACACATGGATGCATGAATATATATTTCTATGAGTGTGTGTGTGTGTGTGTGTGTGTGAGAGAGAGAGAGACAACAGTACGACAGAGATGACACACTGGAGGAGTGTGTTTTAGTTTCACTGAGTGCTCTGTCAGCTCTGTTGAGGTCTTGCTCTCTTTTTCACACACGTGTAATGTTTATAGTAACAGTTTATCATTTTTTCCATCCTGCACAGAGAGAGCGTGTGACTGGTGACGGTTCAGACGAGTAGCACTAGTGCATCGTTCACTAATGCAGGGATCGTTAACCCTTTCATTTCCTTTATTAATTATCTTCTAAAATTGCCAACTTCGTCATTAGGGGGCCAAGCACCGAATTATTATTTCTTCTCATATCCGCAGTGAGAAGAAAAAATAATTGTTCTTCTTCTCATTATTATTATTATTACCATTATAATTCTTCCACAGTGGGAGTCTATGGCAGAGCGTAGAATTCTTCGTACGCTTTTTATTAAATTCGGCGCAGTGATGCTACCTATACAGCGAAGTCACCAAACAGGAAGTAAGGGCATATCTCAGCAACATGTTTTTCTATCGACACCAAACTTCTCACATACATTTAGCAATGTGACCTAAAGTTAACAAACAAGACTTGAGTTCATGTGCAGCTTGGGAGGGCTTCTGAAAACAGGAAGTGAGGCAATATCTCACCAGCGGCTTGACGTTTGCTCAATGGAACCAAGTGCTAATGGTCCTAATGGCTTCTGTTCTTCTGTTGCTAAGGGGTGGGAAAAGATGAAGAAAGTGCTTGGCCCCCTAATCACTCATGCAGCTGTATTTTCAAATTTTAATAAAAAATTTACTTTTCAAATGAGTGCATTTTGGCAGTATATCAAAAAATTTGTGACTTGAGTGGAGATTTAATTTTTAGAAGTGGTGAGAGTCGGTTCGATGTGATTCGTGACTATATTTGCAAACGTTGATGTTCCATGACTTATTACTGTGAAAGATTATAGCGTTCATCAACGATGGACAAATAAGAAATTTATTAGCTTCCTACCGAGCTAATAAATCTCTCATGTTTTGTTGCCTGGAAACCGCATTGACAAGGTAGCTAAAGTGATGTAATAATGTAGCAAGCTAGTTAGCTAGTTAAGTGCCTTAATACAAACTAAAAGATACGATTATATGAGTTTATAATCACGTAGGACATCATGTTTGCGTCCTCGATCAAAATATCATCAGCTAGGAGCTGTCGTGTTCTGTCCTCGCTTCACATGTAAAAAGTATTACATCAGTCTGGATAGCGTCTTTATTTTCTTTCTGCGTTGAACCGCACAGTGACCATGTGGAGCTAGCAGGAGTGTTTGTTTCCACGCTTCCTGATTCTCAAAATAATCCGTACCTGCTAATTAATACGACTAGTAAGAATTCTAGGCGCAGTTAGCGTCTCGGCTGATGTGTGTGGTGCAGCAGGTGGTGGGATTTGGAAGAACATGCTCTGGTTACAGCATTGAGGTCGATGCATCACATCACTGAGAAGCGCATGAAGCTGAGGGTATTTTTATTTTTCCTAGTTGTTGAACCTACTTGTCCGTCAACTATAAAACAATCAAAACAATTATTCCGGACAGGAAATCCGCAGGTTCCTTGCACCTTGTCTACTGATGTGTCCACCCCTGTTTCTGAATATTTTTCACCGATATTGTCTCCCTTTTGCTTAATCCTCATCTACTTTTTGAATTCTGTATATAATTCAGAATGACACTTGGATTTATTATCTGGTTATACTTGAAATCGATTGAAATAGAAAGATAAACTAGAGTATTATTGAGCATTATTTGGTTTCCTCTGTATATTTGACATGCTGTTTAATCCTCAGCAGCAGAAGAAATATCCATTTTATCGACGTCGGTCTTCTCGAGCGCTCTGTGTGTGTGTCCTGATGCCTCCAGCGTCCTTACGCATATATATATTATAAAGTGAGTAGAGCTAACACACAAAGTCGTTCGAGCGCGTTTTGAGCGACACGACAGTTTCACACTTTACACATTCTTACGAAATAAAGTAATTGTGGAAATGCTGGGAATAAATACAGTGAAAATAGAGAGACAGAAAATATTGAAATGATATCTGGACCAAGGCTATGAAAAGCAAAAAGAAATTCATTTTGTTATGAGTAAAAGCTGAGCTCAAGTGTAGGGAGTGTGTTTTGAACACATTGCCAAATATTTATGTCTAGACTATTAGCCGTTACTTTATCGCAGAATGAAGCTGTTTGGAAAGTGTAAGTTTTTCTGTCTCTAACGATGTACGTCTTAAAAGCGAGAAGAACACTGAGTAGAGAAATGCCCGTAAATTGCGCTGTGTGTTTTCTAAGGGTTAACCGGTTGTGGGTAATGATTCACCTCGTCGCTCTCGTTACACATTAACAGAATGTGCAGGCTGTGTTTTGGCAGCAGGTGTGTTTCTACAAGATAACCGTCTGTGCTTTTAGTCTCTGAGGTGAGTTTGGATTGTCCGCTGAAGCGTGACGGCGCGGTCGTATGCATCACGTTTCACACTGCAGAACCGGTTACAGCTTTTGCCTTCAGTGTCTTGATGACTGTGATCACGAGCAGGAGTGTGTGATACGATCGTATTAGAGACACAATATGGGCAAATAATTTAGTGAAGAAAATGAAATGTACACATTATATTTTACTCGAATGTTGTCAATCAGCCAAACGGTTTCTGAAAAGGTCTGAAAAATCTGTGCTCGTTTCCAGGATAAATTATAAACGGACAAAGGAGTAATATCGACTGGTACAGTTTTCGCTGTAAGTTAACCTTGTCTAAAATATCCCAGTATCACCGTTTAATAACACACACTAATCAGCTGTTTAGAAATTAAAGGAAAAAGGTATTACAGATCTTCTTGTATGTACAGTGCAGCAAAATGTTGTTGTTGTTGTTGTTGTTGTT
>CM040465.1:23794029-23814020 GCA_022758105.1 Pangasianodon gigas
GCAGTTTTATAAGGAAATGAGCTGTAAGTGTTACTGAGCATCTTGCAGAAGCAGCCACAGTTCTTCTGGAGACTTTGACTGTCGACTCGCTTCTTATTTCTGCAGCGAAACCCAGCAGCCTTCATTATGTTTTTATCTGAAAAGTGTCTCTTATGGAATCTGCTGCTTTCTTTACTGACATACAAACATTTTTCTGTAAGATTTCATTCTGTGCTGGAAAACTAATGTTTGGATCTAAAATATTTTTGTACTGGCTCGATAATGTAAAAGTCATAAAATAAAAATCTATAACAAAGTTTGTACTAAAAAAATAGGGTGCCTATTTAGGGAGACTAATAGGGAGACTCAAAAGGGAACCCATTCTCATCTGGGTGACGCCGGATAGTGCGATTATAAATAAATCCCTTCTATTATTGTGTACTACGTGGACAAACAGTGCAATTGTGTAACCAGGAAAGTTCATTATTGTTTACATATGAAGTCTATTTTGTTGAAGTTATGAACTGTTCACTGATGGAGACTTGAGTGAAAACTGTTCATGGGAATTGCAGTCCTAAAGCTCTCATAGCAAAAGTGTCCATATCAATTGAACTCCAAAGCCATCTTCATGGTTTCTGAGTGGTACCATCAACAGTAATCTCATGTATCTTCAGGCTCTTCATGTGGTTTCCAGGTGATGAGAACTCCAACCAGAAGCAGGGCATCAGGATGGATCAGGCAGGTCCGGAGAGCAGAAGGGGTCAGGATCACTGGTACCTCAGGAGTAGCATGTGTAGCTCGACAGAGAACTTATACCTGATACAGGTACGCCTGTAACTCCACCTCTGCTGCTGCAAAGGGTTAAAAATGGCTCCGAATGTTGCTGATTATTAGCATGGCACTATTTGTTTTAGTTTTGAAGAGAAGCCGTTCTCCTGCAGCGCAGCATGTCAGTAATAATGATAAAAAGCAACTGGCTGGACTTGTGAGGAAGCGTAGAGTCGGTGATGCATGCTGAAAGACTTTCAGATTTGGATCAAAAACATGCCAAATAAATAAACACTCACAGACTTTTATTCTAATGAGTCCCTGTGGCTATGTTTTCCTAATTTGACATGCTTCGCTAAGACTGGTGCTCTCGCTGTTGCGCCGCAGATCCCGAATCTTTCACGGGACTCCCTAATGAACGAGCGGATGACAGAAATGAGGAGAAGACAAAACTTCACCTTGGGTCACAATTACGCTCCAAAATGTCCGTCAGTCATCAGTGGTTTTTTTGAGAAACATAACCAGCTCCAGAAAAAAGAAAGAAAAACACAAAAGGACTTGGCACGACGCCATTGCAGATCTGTTATTTGGACCTTCATGTCAATTAGCATACAAGTGTTAGAGGAAGTGAGGCCACTTGATGCCAGGAAGTACGAGTGGATCGGTTTCAGAGATGAGACACACAGGTCTATTGTCCTGAAATGAAATGAGCTCTTTGCACCAAGGACACGACTAAAATGCAGTGACTAAAAAGTGCGCTCTTGTTTACGACGGTTATAAATGTGTTCCACAGCCACACCTGACAGCTGCTGTCTCGTTTGACCCGAGCGTCCATTTATTGGCCCAGAGGTCCACCTGCAGCCCTCGCTAATGGACCCAGACTTTTCTCCTTGCTAGCACTCTCCACCCTCTTTATTTTTTTTTTCTCCTGAAGACCTTTAATAAGGTCAATTTACAGCCTTTGTGTTTCCATTTCTCAAATAATCCATCCACACCCTGGGCTGGATAATGTCTGCGCTGTCTCTGAGAGGTTATAAACATACTGTAATTAAAATCCCAACTCAATTAGCCTGTATCCTTGACCTTTGTTGGTGGGTAAACTCGCTCTGTCTTAAGAGAGAAGTAATTAGCGCGTGGCCGTGTCTCCCAGTGCACCGAGCACCGGGCCGTGTGTGGTAAATACACAAAGCCGTCTCTCTGTGGACCTCCTGACGGGTTTATTCACACAACGCCAATCTCTTTAGGCAAGAAGCGTAACGAACGTCTGACATGCAAGCAGACGTGACTACGATGGAAACGGACCTCAGTGTAGAACTCCTACATCTGTCAAAATTCCAGAAAACATAAACAACAAGTATAGTACTTTTAAATAGTATAGTAACTTATTTTTACGCCAGGTGGAGAAGGCATTATGGTTTTGGGTTGTCCGTTCATCCGAGATTTTTCCTTAGCGTGATATATATTTCTGATTATTTTTTTTTAAAAATCTGAAGTCTTACCTTTATTTTAAAAAGGTACGTTTATTAAATACAGCACAGAAAAAAATACATTTTATTTAATGTGACTAGTATGAAATTCAAATACACAAAATTTCATATTTGAATACTTTTATCAGCTTCCAAGTTCCATACGCTCCACATTCATGTTAATGTTTGTCCCATGATAAAAACAATGTAAAAAAAACAAAACATATTTAGCACTGAAAAATTATTTTTTTATGATACAATTTAAATATTAAATGTGAAGTTTTAATATTATCAGTTTGTAATTATTTAAAAAATTATGTGATAAAAAGATTAAATAAAAAGGGTATGTACACTATCTCAAAAGTGTAGTGACATATATCATTTTATATTTATTCATATCATCTGGTTTGATGAGCATGTGCACATATGTTTTGTTTTTACTCATGTATTTTTTCCTTTCTTTCCTTTCATTTTGTTTTTTTTTTCTTCTCTCCCTCTTTTAGTCCAGATAAAGCTAGTTTACATAGTGGGAACAAAGTCCTTATTGTCATCCGATGAGGAGTAGTGGTGGATTAAAAAAAAAACAACAACCCAGAAGTATCTTTTATACGGCAAAAAGCCAAAATAAACATCAACAGGACAACTAGATAAGGAATGCAGAACACACTGAGAAAGTAGCATCACTTTTTTCCCAAAATGTTACTAAACTACGCTCTTGGAGAAAAAGGTACTAAACTGTAATGTTCCTTGCTGCTTTAGTGCTACCATGAAGGGTACTTTTTATACCTTCAAAGCTTTATTCTAGAAGGTAATTATGAGCTAATTATGAATCTTAAATCTATTTTAAAGCTGCGCTATGTCCATGATTCCAGGTGAGATACATACTAAAGGTACAGAAGATAAGAGTACCATCCCAGTGACAAAGAAAGGTAGAGATAAGTACTCTTTTTTTTCTTTTCTAAGAGTGTTAGACATCATGTGGAGACCATTAACAACTCGTCCTGCTGTAGAGCAGTCTCTCAGTTGGGGCTGATTTGTGTGTTGATCTGGGAAAACCCATCGGATGTTGCTGTGTCTGAAATGTAAAATGATGAAAAGTTAGTTTTTCTGACAATAATATACTTTGACATTTCTACTTATACATGGAAACCATAAATATATTCCATTAAAATGATGCTGAAGTGTTTTTATTTCGGTTATTTTCTAACCTTGTCTTACTGATCGTGTTGCGTAAGGAAACAGTTTCATAAACGCAGCGGTAAAAACAGTGAATCTGTCTAAAGATGTCTGAAACCCCGCTAGCTAAAGCCCTATTCGGATTGGATTAGTTTATCAGTGGGACGTCTGTAATACAGTTAATAAATTACACGTCTTCTCAGAGATGAAGCTCTTGCGTGTGGACAGCAGGAGGAGCGAGTTTCTAGTGGGCGGGATTTTCTACGACCCCAGATGTTTTTGCGTCACGTGTGTCATTAGATATTTAAAGAAGTGTTAGTGATACAAGTAGTCATTATTTATAGAAAAGTAAAAGTTGATGATTATTGTGCATGTGTGAATATAAAGTAGTGCTTTATCCCTGTAGCTGCCGTTATAACGGCTTCTTTAATCAGCCTGCTTAATCGCTTTTCGTAATGATTTTATTTTCTTTCTCCTCCTGAAAATGCTTTCCCAGGTAGCGTGTGTAGTCGAGGTTTACCTTCCAGACCAAACATATACTGTAGTTGACTCTCTGTTTTAAAGCATCCATTTTTCCTTCTGCGCCTCAGGAAGTGTTTAATATCTGAGGGAGGGGCACTGATAAACACACTACGAGACTAAATACAGCAAGTAGCAGAAGTCAAACATCTTTTTTTGTAACGCGAGGCGACATCTGCGTAGTAAATCACAGACGTGTATCCAGACGAAAATGATCAGACGTGCGCCGAGTTTGGTGAAAAACAGTAGTCCTGTAATTTTCTCAGAGATGGAAGATGAAGAAAAACACAGACATGGCTGATCCAGATGGAAATAAAATCACAGAGGAGCGCCTGTACTATAGGAAATGACCGACCTCACGTAAATTTAATTCTGTCCAAATAGGGCTAAAGTGCAGTTTCTCATAAGTCTAATCAATTCAGTTTGTAATGAAAATGTTGGAACAGAAGTAAGTGAATGGATCAGTGATTATTTCTCCATCGATGTGAGCATGAACAGAGATCATTGGAGTGAAGAGATGACGATGAGGCTCATGTTTATACACCGTGAGTGACTTTTAGCTCAGGTGATGAGACAGAGACTGAGACTGAGGATGATAAGGGTGAGGACGATGATGAGGAGAAGGAGGATGATGATGATGAGAATTATTTCCCGTTCTAAACTAATAATCCTTTACAATGTGTCCATCAAGGAGATCAGGTTATAATTGCAAAAGTGACGCACTTTAAAATGCTAGATGTTTACTTGTGGTTGATAAACACACAAAAACAGAAACAGTTTGAGAAAGTCTTTATAAAAATTACAAAATGTAACCGAAAGCTCGGTATTTTAATTTCGTAGCTGCGCTCAGACATGGCTTTTTTGCTTGACATGATTTGTTCTGACAGATTTCTGTGGTCCATCTGTCTAAACAAAACACAATAATACACAATGTTATTTTTATTCCTCATCACGTATGCCTTATTTGAATGCCAGATTAAGTAAATGAATCTGGACATCCAGTTTTTTGGGGTTTTTTTGTAAAATACGGACGTATGTTGAAAAATCCGCCCCAGAAGTTTTGATTAAAGTGCTATCTGAGATCCAAAACACATCACCACATGTGTTCTCTCTTCTCTATCCTCAGACTTGCTCCAAGCGGTTGGTGATTAATAATATTTATTGCATCGCTGACACAACAGGCTTTCTTTAAGATGTGAAATGCATGTCTGAAGTATAGCTGGCTGTCCATCTGTGCCTGGCTTTCTGTGTTATTAGGGAATTAACCGCAGTCAGCGGTTTCTTCTGCTGCAATCTCATTACATTTACAGGAGAAAGAAATAGACAGGAACCGAAAAAGAAATGAATTGGAGGCGTGTGATAGTTAAGAGAGGAGCGGAGTGCGGCCGGGATAAATCAGCACCGTGGCCGACAGCTTTATGCTCCCGGAGAGGGAGAAGTGGTTAACTTTAATTGGACAATATAGAAATGTTGAGTTCCTTTATTTTGCAAGACCATCGCATTCTCCGTTGCCACCCATCATGGCGCTCAAGCCGTTTCACTTGATTAATGCGATTCATGTGTGTAATGTGTGGAGAACGGATTGCGAGGTCGCCCTTTAGCCTTGCTCCTCTATCTTTCCCCCCACCTCATCTCCTTCACCTCCTGGTCGTATTTTTTCATTACTTTCCCTAGTTAATCTGGCTAAAAGACAAGCTGCTATAGAAGTGATATTTCATGCTGTATCAGGTTTCAGGTGGCCAATAAAAACGTCCCCACTCGCTTGACTCGAGCACAATAAACCCTCGTGAGCGTTTAAAAGGGTTTTTCTCTGGAGGTCCGGACAATAGCTCAGAGCTCAGAGCTCGAGCCCCGCCCCCTTTAACCCCGAGTCAAAAAGTCAAAGCCTAGTTAGCATTCAGGAGAGCTTGAGTTTCATTTGGGAATTTTGTTTTGCTTGGTTTGTGAGGAATGCAGTCAGGAACCATGACCTTGGCTGGATTTGGATTGGGAGTGGAGCGTGGTTTATGTTTAAGCTTTATTTGTAAAGAGCGGAGGTTTCTGGTATAGAGCTGATAAAGCTATTTGTGGATATACAGTAGATTCCAAAAGTCTGAGACCACACTGAAATTCTGGGATTATTTTCAGGTTCGAATATTTTTTTATTTAAAATGGGAAAGGTTTAGAATTCTTCATATGAAGACTAAAATGAAGAAGTATTCAAGATTCTGCACTGTTTCTAGTTTTTCATCCGCAGAAAAGACGACTGTGTTGAGAATGCTTGAATGTAAAACAGACAAACAAAAAATATTCTCAAATAAAATAATCCTCATTTTAGTGTGGTAGGGCTCATGCTGTGTTTGACTTAACTCCGAATTACGAAGTCGGAATTCGACTGTGATGAATGACGTATATTTTCCTCCTCAGTAAAAAAAAAACCAGTGAATTGTAGAGTCAGTGTTAGATTTAACAAGCAAATATGTCTGTATGTTGATTGATCTAAAGCTAATACTTGTACATACAGTAAAACGTATTTAAAGTTAAATAAGTTCGGCTTTCCAAGTAGGAATTCCACTTTCTTTGTTTGTTTTTTTCTTACGTGTTAGGAGATGTAGTCGAAGGCAGCATTATTCTAACAGGCGTACGTAATGTGCTGGTCATAGCGCTACGTATCACCTACATAATTCCAGACCTAAAATTATATAAACATTTATAAAAGCTTATTCTGACTGGGATAAACTGGCATAAAGACTGCAGTAACACTTAAACATGGTGTTCATAGAGCTACATAACATATACGCTGGAGTTCAAAAGTCAGAGACTGCATTGAATCCTGGGAAAAGAAAGGAAATGTTCACTATGTTGAGTATTTTTGCGATAGTGATCATGTTAACTCCACTGTATAAAAGGTACGAGTTTCCTCGAGCCGCATCTCTTCTCCTGAAGCACGTGTTCAGAAAACTGTGATAGGATTTAATCTAACATTCATTCTGGATTCTCTCAAGATATTTCTGGTCATATAAATAAAATAAAATGTTAGAAATTAGTAAAGAATACAAAATAGAAACAATTTCAGTTTCTTCATTGTGCATGCTTCAGGAAAGCAACTTTCTAGTTTATGTTCTAGCTGTTTCTCATCTTTCTTTCCAATTTTTACTCCTATTTCCAAGCTGAAACATTGCGACACCCCTTGTGTTGACTATTATTATTATTATTATTATTATTATTATTATTAAGAACAACAAAAAACAGCTCTTGTGCGATGGGAGGAGTCCAGCCAGTGGAAATGTGCTTTAAGCACTTTAGATCAAACTTTAGATCAAACTTTAGATCAAACTTAAAAACCTCTGTTATACACAGAACACTTTTTGTTCTAAGTTCAAATATGGGTTTTGTGGTGCTTGTGTTTTGGCGTAACTCAGTAACTGAGGTGATACTTTTTTTTTTTTTTTTTTTGGGTGGAACGTGTGCACATGGAAAGTGTCATCTTGCGAGTGAGCCTGCCTTTGTGTCAGGAGACATTTTGTGCCAGGCGATGTGAGCAAACTTAGCGCCGTGACAAGTCTTTTCACTGCTATAAAAGGCATGTTGACCCGGCGACCCAACCCACGAGTTGAAACGGAGGCCAGCACGGACTGAGACGGCCATGTTGAGGAGACAAAGAGGGAGAAAAAGAGATGGGAGGAAAAAGTAGTGAGAAATTATACTTAAGTGAAAAAATAGATAATGAGTCAAAATCTTACTCGGTTAAAAGTGGAAGGATCCGGCCCAAAATTTACTCTAAAAGTAAAGAAAAGTACTTTTAAGTGGTATTAAAAAGTAAAATGTAAAGTTTTTAACTGATGAAATTAACTTAATGTCAGGTTTTTATGTGTAAAAAAAAAAACTAAAACTGTTAGATTTTATGCTGTTTCACCTGAAAACATTAAACAGTCTCTAAGTTTCCTGCTCATGTGCATCACTAGTGCTACATAGCTTGCTAATGAATCAATCAGAAGTAAAAGATCATATGTAAATAACCAATATTTACCATTAGCTAGAATTTGACTTGCTGCCTAGCCAATTATATTAGCTACTTAGCTAGTTAGTTAGCTAGACTTTGCTCACTCCAGCCTATTAAAAACATTTTACTGAGGTATGGTTCATCCTCACGTCCCACGCTGCACGGATAGCTACGTCGTGTAGCACGAGGATAGTTTTCTCTACCTGATTGGATGCTTTAAATAAACTGTAAATACAGTGCACAGGAAGTCGTCTGATTGATGTGAAGCGTCCAATCACTGGCTGGATGAGAGAAGAAGAGAGGTGTGAAATTTGTAACATGTGACTTGAAGGTCTAAATAAAAATGTAAGGAGGAGTAAATATTCAGAATTTAACAAAGAGTTCAAGACCAATTTCAGTACAATCAACACTCAAGTGTAAATATATACTTAAGTATATAGTAACAAAGAACAAAATTATGAAAATGTTTACCACAGCTGTTTTTTTTTTTTTTTTTTAATGTAACCATGCATACATTGCACAAACAGCTTTTGCCAGAAAAAGCAAAGCACATGATTAGTCATGTTTTGGATTGTAACAGGGAATGGAGTATGAGGGATCTTGGATTCGCGCTTGGCATAATCGGCAGGACCGACCTAACCCCCAGGCTATTGCGCGGTTTGCCTCGGCCACGCAGTCCCATGATTCATCTGGCTTTTTACTGCCCCTGGCATCCAGGCAGGCGTCGTCCCCCCTCTGCGTGGCCTCCATGCTGACCCTGCGCTTGTTGAAAGCCACTTTGTTTGGAGGCCTTGCTCAGGGAGGGGGGGAGGTTTACAGGATTCACAAGAGAACCAGACCTTGTTAATGCGCCGAATGCAGAACAATGTCCTGTTCTAATGGATGGTCGTGTCTAACAGGGCGTACTCAGTTGAGTTGGAAGCTGGATAGAGTTAGCGCTCTCAGGAAGGAATCTATTCACTGCACGATGCGCGATTGAGCATAATGGAAATCATTTCTGGAGATTACCGCCGTCGTTGTGTACTTACTCATCGTAGAAAATGGTCTCGGCTGAAAATTCATTTGCCGAGTTAATGTATTGTAACTTAAAGAGGGTATTAGGAAAGCCTCTTCGTTGTCGTAGCAATGCGTCTCAGCCTTGGCATTGGTTCCCCATCTCGGAAGTTTTATTCCCTCCCTCATCAATTTACCACCAACGGATTGGTGGCTGTTATCAATATAACTGCCACCAGAGCATCACAGGGCAATAACTCAAACGCAGCGTTTATCCGAACGCTATCTGAGTTTAGACCCTGTGCCAAAGCGATGAATAGCTGTTTTTTCTCTTTTGTTGGTCATCAGCACTTTTTATTCTGCAGTTAATCCACAAGGCTGCACTCAGTTATGCCACTGTAATTTGTCACTGTTTTTTTTTTCCCTCTTTGTTTTGTGCTAGGTTATGTTTTAAAGGTGCTGTTAAAGGAAATGGTCTGTCGTTCCCAGAAGTCTGATTTAAAACCCGCTCTGTCAGCTCAGGCAGCTGTGAAAAGTTAGGCAGGACGCCTGACATATTTTACTCGCCGCTAGCTGCTTGGGCAAAGGGCTGTGTATGTCAGGTCTCAAACGGATTGTCGTGTTGCTGCAGTGCAGAACCTTATTAACTGTGAACTGCATGGCGTTCTCCTTTACTCAGCCATAAAAGCAGCATGGAGAATGTCAGTGTGAAATCAGACACTGAAATGTAGTGGTTGGTTGGAGAAGTGGTGGGACGACCAGTCCGTCCAGCGTGCGATCATTTGCCAAACGGTAACACTGGGATTGTTCCGGATCCGGGAACGGAACCAAGTTAAAGAAGCTTCTTTTTTTTTTTTTTTTGGATGAACAGTTTTTTCCTGGCGTGTGTTGGAGTGAGAGCGGGTTCGCAATGACCACACATCCACGGCCTGTGAAAGCTCCAGGATCTCTACAGCTCCGAATATGAAAGGGACACATCCGCCATCCAAGACTTCCTTAATTTATCTCCCTGCCGCGAGGTGCCTCCGGTGCCGATCCGCCGTGTTGTTCTTGGCTTTTCCGAGAGCCCATGGACTAAAAAGTGAATGCCTCGAGGTCCACTATTATTGGGGTTCTCAAACTTTTTGCAGCTTGGGACCGTTTTATCTGTATAATATAATTTACACAAGTCAGACGCAGACTTTTTTTCTTAACAAACATACTCCAATTATTCATATATCTAGCTCCTTATTCCAGTGTTTACAATAATATTTATTGGAGTCATGGATTTTTTCCAACTATACAAACTTTATATACACACTGTACACACTATTCCAACTATACACACTTTACACAGACAAACATTAGGTCCAAGTTGAACACATTTGGCCTGTTTGTTTTTGCCTTTTTGAGGTTTGGATTATTCAGTTCCAATAACCAGTCAAACATGCTAGTAACTTAAGGAACTGAACAATAAATATAATAAAACGTAATATAATAATATATGATATGAATACTTCAGGGCACAAGTGGAAAATACTCAAGTAATTGTACTTTGTTACTATACTTAAATTTTGTGTTTTACTGAAGTATTATTGAAATTGGACACTTTTACTCTTACTTCCAAGACATACTTTTTGCTCTTTACATTTTAATTTTGATCTTCAAAGTACATGAAACTTTTGTGTGTGTTTTTTTGTTTTTTGTATTTTTTTAAATTTATTTTTCCCTTTTTTATTTTGTTAGTAAAATTTGATCTTTTTGCTGGAGTTACTGATTGATACAGAATGAGATTCAGTCTCATTTGCTTCACACACAAAAATGAAATACCAGCCTTTAAAATTCGCCATCAAATCTAAAGATGTACTATCATACTATCAGTCAATATTAAATTTGTTACGTTTTGTAAATTTTACGCATTGCGTTAGCTGGCTAATTAAGTTTTGTAAATTAGATTGGTAAATTTGCTAGCTAGTTAAGTTTTGTGAACTACGTTATTAAATTTGCTGGCTAGATAAGTTTGGTGAATTAGCTTATTAAATTAGCTAGCTAGTTAAGTTTTGTCTTTGTTGCTCTGTTGCCTAAGCATTTCAAACGGGTTATTAAACGAGACGAATTCTAGGTCTGAGTTAGCAGAATATTTTCCTCATGACTGATTGCTTAGCGAACAAGCATGATGAACTTGTGGTCAGTTTGATGTCGTGCCTAAGAACACCTTCCCCCATGATAAAATCACTGTAACACATGGCCTCTGTTTATCTTTAGAGGTGCAAAGATCTGAGGATTTAGATCGATGTATCGATATAAAAGGCATCGATTGAAATGAATCAGAAAACCCCTCTGATGGGTAATGTACAGCAATGCTATAGCAGGAACCTCTTTTACTGCGACGCCATCTCGCTAGCATGTGTGACTTGTGTGCAAGGTTATTTTGAATTATCATGTTTTTCTGGAGGTCAGAAAAGAAAGAAAAAAACTGTGGTAAATAGTGAAGATAATCTAATAACGAAATAGTTAAGTATGACAACTGAAAGACATAAAGTTATATATTACGCAGGCAGCTAACCCGACATTATTTTGGCAAACAAGCAGCTAATTAGGAGTCGGTACTCGGTTTAGAGCATGTATTGTTACATATTTAGCTAGCTGTCTTGGTAGAATTTGTCATTTTGCTCAAATGGTTTTGAAAGCTTGGTATTTGAAGGAATATACAGAGAGGAATATAAAATCCAGCACTTTACTGAATATGTTCTGCTGTAGCGTTGTTCTGTGTGATGTAACGATGGTTTATCTAATTGGGAAGTTTAGCATGAAGAATATAATGCTAACTGTTTTCTTGATTCTTAGGAAAAGGAATTTGGGTAGCGTAATGGCAATAAAGAGGGAAAAAACATCACGAGGGTTAAGGCCACAGTCCTGAGAATCGCTTCTGCATATCATAGCACGTCCTGAGGGTTACACCCCTATGACTAGACAATGGTTAAGCTTGTTCCAATGAAATTTTGAAGTATACATTCAAAGCTCAAACTGGTAGCTCAGTTATCATACTAATAAGGCAGAGGTTAGTCAGCTGCAACTTCCTGTGTGAGTGTAAATCCCCAGACTGTCAGAGAGCCACTGTTGGGCCTTTCAGCAAACTTGTGCTGAATCTCCGCTCTGTGTTTGGATTGGATCTTGCTCCACTTGTAAACCTGCCAGATGAATTAATGTAAATGTAAAATTATTCTACATTTATTTGACTTTGTATCCTTAAGGAAGTCTTGGTTTACGCAAAACCCTTTTGGGCATTGTACTGGAAAGTTACTGCCAAAAAAACAGGCTTTGAGAGAGGGAAAGAGCTCAGTCCTTTCTAAGCTGTGTTTCCTCCCAAAAAGGTTTGCTTGGCACGTTTCCTTTGGCAGGCTTCGCACGTTACACAAGACGCAAAAAAAAAGAAGAAAAAAAAAAAGATGAAGAATGACCAAACTCGGACCTTGGACATAGAGCGGTTTGCTTTTCTTTTTAATTGAAAGTAAATATTTGTCCAGTGGACCCCTGAGGTCAGCCATTGAAGCGTAACAGTACGGTGATGAAATTAGGCCCTGCTTTTGTGGGTCGTTTGTGCGCGTACGTCAACATTGCAGGCTAAAGGTCACAGATACCATCCAGTCTTGTTGGTTAGCATATATTTTATTAAAGATGGGCGCTTGGAATGAATTTGTATCAAGCTACCCTGTAAAAAATCTAATCCGTGTGTGTGTGTATACTGTCATCAACTTTTTTGCGTTTGGTGTGTGTGCAGCTGAACAACCCTTCCTTTGTGGTCTTCCCTCAGCCCTGGACTTTATCAACACATTGTTTTGTTTGGCCCGCTCCCAGCGCAGGCTGAAATGCACTGAAATTGGCAGGCTGTTCCATCACGGGGGGAGTTACGGGGGTGTGTGGGCACGCCACGGACCAGAGCCACCTTTTTCTCCTGGACCAGGAAGCTGTGAATCATCTTCGGCCTTCCTGTAAGCGCCCGAAGGAGCTGGTCTCCAGACTCGGAGCAGCAAAGATCTGCTTGTTCCCTGACACCAGCATGGTAGGCCAGAAACGCCAGGAAATCAATACCTCCTCTCTCTTTTCTTTTCTTTTCTTTTCTTTTCTTTTTGCTTTCTCTGTCCTTCTTTCTTTCTCTCGCAGCAGCTGCGTGACACAGAGTAGGGAGTCACGACTAGCACTGCTAGCACCGACTCCTCTTCTCAGGCTAGTCAATTGACTTCAGTCTTTAGTCTTTTTTTTCACTTTCAGTTTAATACTCTTCTATCTTCTTCCTCTTTTTATCGTTTATTTCTTTTCACTGTTTAAAGAGAGCATTACAGAATAAAACTAGCAATTACAGTCAGGGTATGTTGCATTAATTCTGTTTTTTTTGTTTCAAAATGAAAAATTGCTAATACATTTTATTAAGTAATTATTAATTAATTTTTTTAATTTTTATTCATACTTGTTCAACTTTATTTTGAAGAACTACGAATAAATTTGGTAACCACAGAAACAGCTTTTCAAGGCAGTAGGGGTGAACATGAACAATTATCGAAGGCATTTCTACGATACATGATATGCAAGATAAATATATTTACGTTTGCTCCCAAACTGCCAGCAATACAGTAGTGTTGCATTAAAAAAAATATAGTATTAATAAACAAATTCATAATAAATGAATTTTTTATATATATATATATATATATTTAGAAGTTAACATTTTATTAAAAAATAATTTTAAAAAATACTGAAAAAGAGAAAAAATAAAAATCTGTAAAGAATATATTTTTAAAATTTTTTTTATAATATTTGTTTGTTTTCTTTAACCCTCTCTCGCAGTACACTGGCCTTCCATTCTGCCAGTGGAATGGAAATCGACTTATCAGACATTTTAAAAATTTTTTGTGTAAACAAATTAATTATTTTATCTACCGCCGCAAGTCTGTTACAAGATTAGTCAGGACACTGTTGGGTTTCTGTGTGTAGAGTATCATGACCCTGTGTTTAGCTGCTGGTGAGCAGGGTGATGGGAAAGGGGAGGGGTGTGAACCCCCTGCTGGGCAAATAATCAGCAGTAATAAACAGACAGCACAACTAAAGCTTTTTTGATAGTAAAACACTGTAAACAATTGCCACAATAACATTATAACATGTAAAACTAGTAGGTTAGGTTAAAAAAAAAGAAATACTTATGAGAAACTGCCATTAACCACTGTTGTGGAGTGACATCACTAATAAATTCAGTGCTGAGCACGAGCACCCCAAAAGAGGTGCAAATTCCTTTTTTTGGCCTCTGGTAAAAAGAATTAAACTATTATTTTGTTTTTAGTTGTTTCTTGTAATTGTAACGCAACCTTGGAAGTGAGAACAGCGCTATGTAAATTGAACATGTTGTTGTTGTTGTTATTTATTTATTTATTAAAAAATTTACATAAAGTGATTCCAGTCAGTTAATAATTATTTTTAAAAAAATAATAAAAATGTAATAAAAAGATATCACAATATATCAGTAAAGTGTTTTGTGACAATTTATCACAGTATCGTTATTATACCTTCGTATCGCCGAGCCCTAACCTGGAGTACAATCATCATCGTTTTCAGGAGCACTTCCATCTTTTAATAATTAATAATTAAGTTCACGACTTGTTCGCCAGTTTCTCTTTCCGATTTTCCTTTTTCACCTTAAAAGGTCGAGTCATTACGTTCTGGTGCCTTTAGATGGCGCTATTAAGCAAACGTTCCACAGTGTCATAGCTGAAGTTTTCCCGTCACTGATTATTTTCCTTTAACAGCACAACTCGAAGTGTGTTATTCCTTTTATATACTGTACGTATGCTGTTAAAGCATGATTTCCTCAACCTGTGACTTGTGTTTGTTTTGTTTTGTTTTGTTTTTTTCGTCAGCCTTGACAAACTCTCGGCTGCGTAAGCGGATATTTTTAGTGCGGCTCGTTCTTGGCTTTTTAAGTCAGACCTGTCTGAGCTTCCTGTTTTCCTGTTTTGTTTTTTTTCCTCACACGGGTGTTTTGGCATCATGCTGAAAGAGGTGGACTTGCAGGATTGTTTTTTTTGGCGCGATGATGAAATCATACTTTATTATGTAGCGTGTGGAGCGACGGTTGTTTAATCTGGAAACGTGGCACAAAGGAGCTCTTCCTGTCCGTGTGTATTTTTACTGAAGTTGTGTTTTTATATGCATACACAGGGGAGGAAAATACTTGAGTCATTGTACTTTGTTACTGTACTTAAGTACTATTTTGTAAGATTTGTACTTAAGTACTATGGAATCTAAGAGAAAAAAAGCATGCTTATGCCATTTCCGCCATTTTGACCTTCAGAGTATTTGTTAAAATTCAAAAATGCCATGAGATGCCATTTTTTCTGTTTTTGTGTTTTCCTCTTGTCCAGGTACTACGCCCATCTGTCATGTTTTCCCTTTTATTTAGTGTCAGGCAAAGCTCTTTTCACACTCTTTTCACAAAAAAAAACAGAAATATGTAGACGAAAGGTAAAATGGCCTTATTACTCTGGCGTTATTATCACCTGATGGAAAGATTTTTCACCTCGTCTTTTTCAACTCTGCCGAGACTACTGCTGCTTTCACCTTACCTCAGAAACAGGAAGTCAGAACTCGTAATTATGTCATTTTCAACCTCCATGCATGAAATTGATGGGAAAAAAACATGTTAGTCTTTCGTTAGCAACAAGCTAGCCAGCTCACTGTAATGAGTGATGTATATTTTCCTCCTCAAAACAGTGAACTGTAGTCAGTGTTATAGATTTAACAAGCAAACATGTCTATATGATTGCTCTAAAGTTAATACTCGTATATACAGTACAGTATGACTCATGTAAAGAACAGAAGTGCTGCTGTGTTTACTGTTCATGCTGTGAGCGGCCATGTTGATTTGACGTCACTTGCTGAACTCAGGGTTGAGGAGACCATCCTGATTTTCCGAGTAGGAATTCAGAAGAGTTGAAGTACTTTGTTTGTTTGTTTGTTTGTTTGTTTGTTTGTTTTGTTTTGGAAGTTCTTAATTGTGAGTTTTCGTCAAATGCAGCATAAACTTTGAAGATGTTCCACGCTGAATGTTAAATAAATGAATTAATAAATAAATACTTATGTCAGTATTGTTAATTTTTTTGATTTATTTTACTCTCAAATACTTGAGTATGTTTATGTTTAAATGGAGACACTTTTTGATTTTCACTCAAGTAGAGTTTTGCCTCCATACTTCTTTTATTTGAGTAAGATTTTGCTTAAATACAGTGTGTGTACTGTATGTGCAGTATGTGTACAGCAGTAGTGGGTTCCGAGTGTGTAATCAGTGCTGCGCCGTGTGTTTTCTGTTCGTTTGTGTGAAAGTTGGTGGAAAGCGCAGAGCGCTGCTGTTGGCCCAGATCCAGACTGTAGGCCTCGCTGATATAAACATCACTAATGTGTATTACTGTATTAGTGTAATGTCGAACTCTGATGCTTTAATGCGATTCGTTCTGCTCTGTTTTGGTTGAAGTGATGAAAACTTACATTCATTATGTAAAGCATTTTTATAACAAGTAATCTGTTTAAAGGAAAAAAATTCATATGCATGTATTATAGACATGAAGTTGATCTCAATTGTCAGGAAAGAACTTTGTAAATTCACTGAAACTTCTTCTAAAATACGGCTCATTTTTTCCCCCTGTTTTTGCCGTGATGGTGAGCTGCCTCGTTTTCTCTGTGTCGAGGTGCGTAGCACAGCATGCAGGTGCCCTGACCTTTTAAATAATTCACACAGAAAATATTTCAAACACACACACACACACACACCCAAAAAGCTTCAAATGGATAAATGTTTCATGGTGATGAATATTTGAGCTAAATGTCATGGCCTCGTCTCAAATCACAGCATCGACTTCCTTACCATTAGGCTGGTAATTTCTGAAGGAGGCGTGGCCTCTGTGTCTGTATCATTGAAGGAGGCGTGGCCTCTGTGTCAGTGTCAGTGAAGGAGGCATGGCCTCTCTGTCAGTCTCAGCGAAGGAGGCGTGGCCTCTCTGTGTCAGTCTCAGTGAAGGAGGCGTGGCCTCTGTGTCTGCCTCAGTGAAGGAGGCGTGGCCTCTGTGTCAGTCTCAGTGAAGGAGGCGTGGCCTCTGTGTGTCACTCTCAACGAAGAAGGCGTGGCCTCTGTGTCAGTCTCAGTGAAGAAGGCGTGGCCTCTGTGTGTCACTCTCAATGAAGAAGGCGTGGCCTCTGTGTGTCAGTCTCAATGAAGGAGGTGTGGCCTCTGTGTCTTTCTCAATGAAGGAGGCGTGGCCTCTGTGTCAGTCTCAGTGAATGAGGCGTGGCCTCTGTGTCTTTCTCAGTGAAGGAGGCGTGGCCTCTGTGTCAGTCTCAGTGAAGGAGGCGTGGCCTCTGTGTCAGTCTCAATGAAGGAGGCGTGGCCTCTGTGTCAGTCTCAGTGAAGGAGGCGTGGCCTCCGTTTCAGTTTCAGTGAAGGAGGCGTGGCCTCTGTGTAACTATCCTATCTGTGTGTGTGTCTAGGGTTATGTATCGGGCATTTGCGTTGGTCAGGTCAATATAAGGAGGCGTGTGACATGTGATTGCCTAGAGATGCGCACACACACACACACACACACACACACTGTCACACTGTTGCGACTGTTTTCTATGAACACTGAGTGTGTTGTTCGTAGCGGATGGTGTGTGTGTGGTTAGGAACGATCACGGGATTCCTCTACACTCCTCACTACACACACAGAGAGACAAATGAGTGGTGGAGGAGGTGACGAGTGCTGTGTGTGTGTGTGTGTGTGTGTGTGTGTGTGAGCAACCTGCTTACTGAGGGTTCATATTAAATCTCTCTGACTGACTGCTGCTGTAGAATTGTATAAAAGAACAGATTTCTTCTGTTTAATTGTGAAATTATATTTAGTTCAGTTTGAGAATTCTAAATGTTTAAAGTGGAATTCTAAACTTTTATGTGGTCGAATTCTAAACTTTTTATTTGGTGGAATTCTAAACTTTTATGTGGTAGAATTCTAAATGTTTAAAGTGGAATTCTAAACTTTAATGTGGTGGAATTCTAAACTTTTATTTGGTAGAATTCTAAACTTTTATGTGGTGAAATTCTAAACTTTTATTTGGTAGAATTCTAAACTTTTATGTGGTGAAATTCTAAACTTTTATTTGGTGAAATTCTAAACTTTTATGTCATGGAATTCTAAACTTTTATTTGGTAGAATTCTAAACTTTTATGTCATGGAATTCCAAACTTTTATGTGGTAGAATTCTAAACTTTTATTTGGTAGAATTCTAAACTTTTATTTGGTAGAATTCTAAACTTTTATGTGGTGGAATTCTAAACTTTTATGTGGACGAATTCTAAACTTTTATGTGGTGGAATTCTAAACTTTTATTTGTTAGAATTCTAAACTTTTATTTGTTAGAATTCTAAACTTTTATTTGGTGGAATTCTAAACTTTTATGTGGTGGAATTCTAAACTATTATTTGGTAGAATTCTAAACTATTATTTGGTAGAATTCTAAACTTTTATTTGGTAGAATTCTAAACTTTTATTTGGTGGAATTCTAAACTTTTATTTGGTAGAATTCTAAATGTTTAAAGTGGAATTCTAAACTTTTATGTGGTGAAATTCTAAACTTTTATGTGGTAGAATTCTAAACTTTTATTTGGTAGAATTCTAAACTTTTATGTGGTGGAATTCTAAACTTTTATTTGGTGGAATTCTAAACTTTTATTTGGTGGAATTCTAAATGTTTTATTTGTTAGAATTCTAAACTTTTATGTGGTGGAATTCTAAACTTTTATTTGGTGGAATTCTAAACTTTTATTTGGTGGAATTGTAAACTTTTATGTGGTGGAATTCTAAACTTTTATTTGGTGGAATTCTAAACTTTTATGTGGTGAAATTCTAAACTTTTATGTGGTGAAATTCTAAACTTTTATGTGGTGAAATTCTAAACGTTTATGTGGTAGAATTCTAAACTTTTATTTGGTGGAATTCTAAACTTTTATGTGGTAGAGTTCTAAATGTTTAAAGTGGAATTCTAAACTTTTATGTGGTAGAATTCTAAATGTTTAAAGTGGAATTCTAAACTTTTATGTGGTGAAATTCTAAACTTTTATGTGGTGGAATTCTAAACTTTTATGTGGTGAAATTCTAAACTATTATTTGGTAGAATTCTAAACTTTAATGTGGTGGAATTCTAAACTTTTATGTGGTGGAATTCTAAACTTTTATGTCATGGAATTCTAAACTTTTATGTGGTAGAATTCTAAACTTTTATTTGGTAGAATTCTTAAACGTTTATGTGGTAGAATTCCAAACTTTTATGTGGTGGAATTCTAAACTTTTATGTGGTGGAATTCTAAACTTTTATGTGGTGGAATTCTAAACTTTTATGTGGACGAATTCTAAACTTTTATGTGGACGAATTCTAAACGTTTATGTGGTAGAATTCTAAACTTTTATTTGGTGGAATTCTAAACTTTTATGTGGTAGAATTCTAAATGTTTAAAGTGGAATTCTAAACTTTTATGTGGTAGAATTCTGAATGTTTAACGTGGAATTCTAAACTTTTATGTGGACGAATTCTAAACTTTTATGTGGTGGAATTCTAAACTATTATTTGGTAGAATTCTAAACTTTTATGTGGTAGAATTCTAAACTTTTATGTGGTAGAATTCTAAATGTTTAAAGTGGAATTCTAAACTTTTATGTGGTGAAATTCTAAACTTTTATGTGGTGGAATTCTAAACTTTTATGTGGTGAAATTCTAAACTTTTATGTGGTGAAATTCTAAACTTTTATGTGGTGGAATTCTAAACTTTTATGTCATGGAATTCTAAACTTTTATGTGGACGAATTCTAAACGTTTATGTGGTAGAATTCTAAACTATTATTTGGTAGAATTCTAAACTTTTATGTGGTAGAATTCTAAACTTTTATGTGGTAGAATTCTAAATGTTTAAAGTGGAATTCTAAACTTTTATGTGGTGGAATTCTAAACTTTTATGTGGTGGAATTCTAAACTTTTATGTCATGGAATTCTAAACTTTTATGTGGACGAATTCTAAACTTTTATGTGGACGAATTCTAAACTTTTATGTGGACGAATTC
>CM040465.1:23828983-23846175 GCA_022758105.1 Pangasianodon gigas
ATGTCAGTAAAGAAAGCAGCAGATGACATAAGAGACACTTTTCAGATAAAAACATAATGAAGGCTGCTGGGTTTCGCTGCAGAAATAAGAAGCGAGTCGACAGTCAAAGTCTCCAGAAGAACTGTGGCTGCTTCTGCAAGATGCTCAGTAACACTTACAGCTCATTTCCTTATAAAACTGCACACACTGCACCTGAGAACACTATTTTTTTTTTTAAAGCGAAGGATCGTCACACCAAATATTGACTTTGTTTCATTTATTACTGTTTACTGCTCTTTATAGTATTTTGTAAATATAGAAACATTGAATTTCATTATTTTTGAAGGCA
Source organism: Pangasianodon gigas (assembly GCA_022758105.1). Classification (NCBI taxonomy): domain Eukaryota; kingdom Metazoa; phylum Chordata; class Actinopteri; order Siluriformes; family Pangasiidae; genus Pangasianodon; species Pangasianodon gigas. The sequence continues at coordinate 23,829,312 of CM040465.1, forward strand.
TCTTTACTCTACAGCATTTCATTACATGTGCCTAAGACTTTTGCACAGTACTATATACATAATATATATTTTTGTATAAAAAATAAAAATAACAGATTTTTAACAGGTTTATAAGGGTTTTTTTTAATATAAATGTATCATTTATTTTGCTAGCAGTTTATTAACAAACCTATATGTGTCTATCTTGAAACATATTGTGTATCAGAAATATCTTACATTGCCCACCCCTTCTGTGGCATGCTGTACATTCGGGTTTTTAAAGTATTTGGTTAATCTGCGTAGTAAGATGTTTTTGTCTGAAGTCCAGAGTTAGTTAAAAGTCTTTTATTTTGAATGCTGCTTTGAGTTGTCTTTTTTTTGCATATCGTGGCATGTTATATTTGAAGTTCTGAGAAGACATGATTATTTATTATTCATTACTGTTTCCATGAAGCATAGTTTATTGTTTCTCATATCATATCTTGATTGCCTATGCCATGAGCTAAACAAAAGGAAGGAGATATCAAATGTCCACTTGTGCAGAAACAAAGGGGTTGCACGAATGCCCTTTGGATTAGCACTAGCTCTCGGATTGGCTTCTTAGAAACTGTATGGCATGAATGTCATGACCTGACTGACTGCTTACTGCCGGGTGTAGGCTGCTAGTCCTTACTGGGCATCATTAGATATCAGACTAATGTAGGTGCAAGAGACCACATGTAGCATGAGGCATTGATGTTATTTTCTCTCTAGTTCAAGTAAAGCCACAGGGGCCAGTGGAATTAAGCAGGTTTTATTTTGACTAATCCCTCATGGCAATGGCGAGGGTTTGTAAAATGGCCTTGCCACAGGAAAGGATAAAAAGCCCACTGGATTAGTATGACCCCTCCTCTCTTATCTTCATTCTCAGCTGTCGTAGTCCAGTATTCAAAATATAGACGCAACTACTACTGTATGTGTTCCTTACTGGAATAGAGGCCACTCTCATAAGGTGTGTGGTTTTATTTTTTTGTGTGTGGGTGTGTGTCTTGTGCTTGTGCCTTTGTGTTATGTCTTGTTCCATTTTGCTTGTCCTCCCCTCCCTCTCATACTTATGTTTCCAGGGCTGAATAATTTAGGGGCTACCTGGCAATATGTGGCTACATGATAGCATTGCCCACAGGGAGAGGAAAAATGCCTCCCGTAGATCAGGTGAAATGATCCCTATATACCTCATCTTTTTTTTTTGTACCTGAAACCTGAGAGGTGAAATGGAAACCCTTACTCCTTTTTTCCACACCTCACTCCTTCTTTTGTTTTCTCCCCTGTTCAAGAATCGTGTAGTGCTGCTTTAGTCTTCGTCTTGGCAAGATCGAGTTAAGATCGATTGAGGGTTGTTGGGATAGCACTACTCCTGACAATTCTGTCAACATTGCGTCGCGAAGGAATTCTGTCTCCTTTGGGAGTGACGGTAAACTTTGGTTTGATCCTCTTCAGCCGCCCTGCTCCTTGCTGTACCCTGAACTAGAGCCAGAACAAGGGTTTTTTTTTGGCTTCCAGGAGAAACTGTACAACGACAGTGACCTTGAAAGGTATGTTTATCTTTCCATGAAGACAGATCCCGTAGCTGAATCTAGCAACCACCTGGAGGAAGCCATGGCTGTGAGGGGCACTGTTCCTCCTCCTGATTACTACCCGTTTGACACTGCCTTATCTGCTCAGCCACCTGAAGATCTGCAGGGATTTTATAGAGGAAGCCACCAGCTTCTTAGCAGATCAGGCTCGCATTATGCGCTGGGTGCAGGAGGGGTTAGATCTGCCTGGGATCAAGGGCAAACTAGGGCTCCTACTCGTGCACCTACACCTGGCCCCGCTCCACCTCCCCCTCCACCGCCGCCTCCTCCTCCTCCTCCACCTCCCCCTCCCACGGCTCATGAGCTGAGCCGTTTCTACAGGGAGTCTCTAGCCTTCCCAGATAGTCAGCGTATCCGCAGTAGGGCCGGCTCTCCTTCCTATTTCGGGATTGCGGCCGATCAGGCCTCTCTGGCCGGCCATTCTGGTTACAGCGAAGTCAACGGCATTCATCTTGACCACCCTCCCTCCACCTGTATCATGATGGATCCTGCACCCACTTCTGTTGTGGATGGAAGTGTACCTCGAGGAATGTCTGCTTATGGTACTGTACCTGCTCAAAGGTCGCCCTATGATCCTGCTTATGATGCCGGCGCAGCTATGGTGGCTGCTACGCCAGCTCAGCTCACAGCTGGGATCACAACCCACCACCCATCAGCAGCTGTTACCATGGACCCAAAGAGGGCTGTGGATCCGACTTTCCTAACGTATCTGCGTACTGAGGGTCTATCTGAAAGCACCATAAACCTTCTGTTGCAGCAAGGGTTTGACTCCACTGCCATGCTGTCCATGATGGAAGAGCACGATATTCGTTCCATGGCTCCAAACCTTGGCCAGGCCCGGGTGCTATCCAGGGTGGTGCTTAACTGCAAGACAGGAGGCACTGGAGTGCCAACAATACGTGGCCGCTCCAACAGCTTCAGTCACCGTAACGATCTTTACACGCAGCCTCAAGGTTTGGCCATGGACTCCCACCTCTTGCAGCAGCCCTTAAACACCCTGCAGACCGTGTCTCCAAGGATAGGCGAGTTTACCAACCGCAGACCAAGCAGTGCACCTTCTCAACATCTGTTAGACACCACAGGTTATCCTGGGGTGCGTTCTCTTGGCAGTCTTCCGGCCAATCCTGGGACATATAGCTCTTCCTCGATGCAGACACGGCCGCTAACGATGTACAACCCTCATACTGGTCTGCCGATGTCAAGCCACCCTCAGACACAGCAGTCAGGGATTTTGGGTACCCCCGGTCTAGTACCCAAAGCTTTCTCTGGCACGTACACACCTATAGAGCTGATGAAGAGAGCACCTAGTCTACCTCATATGCAACAAACACCAGGCTCTCACCCCAGTCCCCAGCTCTTGAGAAAGGGGGCTACTGGTGTGGAGAATACGGTCGTGCCTACCACTGTCCAGTCTCAGGCCCTTAACCCGAACAATAAGATGAGTCGCCGTACTGGTCCTCCGGTCATTGTTTCAACCATGGCTTCACCAGAAACAAGTAAAAAAAAAATTCTTCACTCATCCTTTTCTTTTCCTGTCTTCCATCTCTAGATTTAGCTTCTGTATATTCTGTACATATCTTCTATGGTGACTATCAGGATTTAGATTTATGGTTGATCATTGCTGTTTTCCCTGCTGCACATAAATTCCACCTTTTTCCATAAAATGGATCTTTTTGTTTAAAACTTTGGGAGATTTTCAAATTCTTTCCTGTTTGTGCTACAACTAAAGCAACTTCAATTAAAAGCTACGTTTTTGGACTTTTCCACTCTTTGTAAACTATATACCTTTTGGGAACTCAGCTTGAATGTTTTGAAATTTGTGCACTGAATTCACTTGAGCTACTACATCATGTAAATCTTTAGCTAAATGTGTATTTGGTGCTTTGTTGTGTACGTGTTTGTGTCTGTATGATAGAGACAGCTCTTTGAAGCTATGGCTAGCATATAACCTTCTGCTTTCAGTGCTTTTTAACAGGGGCAACATTTCAAAATGTAAATTACATTGATTATAACTAGCTATCCTAACTATCCTGTAGTACATCTAGTGAAGAGAAAAAAAGATCTGTAATATATTCTGTAATATATGTCATGTGACTCACCAGTATAATATTTTAGTTTGAGTCAAACCAAACATTTCTTGGTTAACGCAGCTGGTAACATTTTCTGTGTGGTCTAACGTTAGTTATATTGGACTCTCACTCTTTATTTTCACTCTACTTTCCTTCTCTGCTGAAGTAATAATAGTCTTAAATCCCTGAAATCCCTTTAGAGCTAATAGGATGCAGAAGGCACGAGCACGTGGCTACACCAGCTTTTTTAAGATACGAGACTCAGGGTAGTGGATGTGTTGGAGAGTTACAGTGATGACTGATAAAGACGATAAAGGTGTTTCTCCCTTAACAGGAGAAATAAATAACTGAAATCATTAATAAATTGACAGTACTGATTTATTTTCCATAGCACGATAATTGCTAAATCCTTTAGCAAGATTTATGATGTGATTTATGATATGAATTTTTTTTTATCTTTTATTTTTCATTTCTCTTATCCTCATAAATATTGTTTATGGCTGTGCCTTATTTAGTTCTTTGTTTAACTTTGAACCTATTATGTAAAGAACTTTGAGATTTTAGACAAAATAAAAAAATGCTATATAATAAATAAATTATTATTAAAGATTATTAATATAATTGTAGTATTACTTTAGCTTTTGCTAAAGTCTCTATGATATTAGTGTTTTGACTTATATATGATCAATTATTGATATGGGATGGGAATTTAAATTAATTTTTTTTTCTGACATTATACACCAGTTACAAATAGCAAAGTAGTAAATCCTTTTAGAAATTGAGCGGTAATCTTCATTTTTAAAATGTGATTGGTTACAATGGGTGGGAACTGTGGTCTGATTGGTTAAACTGGTATCAGAGGTTTTTGAACTGCGGTCTGATTGGTTAAACTGGCATTAGAGGTTTTTGACCTGCACTCTGATTGGTTAAACTGGTATTAGAGGTTTTTGAACTGCGGTCTGATTGGTTAAACTGGCATTAGAGGTTTTTGAACTGAGGTCTGATTGGTTAAACTGGTATTAGAGGTTTTTGAACTGCGGTCTGATTGGTTAAACTGGTATTAGAGGTTTTTGAACTGCGGTCTGATTGGTTAAACTGGTATTAGAGGTTTTTGAACTGCACTCTGATTGGTTAAACTGGCATTAGAGGTTTTTGAACTGCACTCTGATTGGTTAAACTGGTATTAGAGGTTTTTGAACTGCGGTCTGATTGGTTAAACTGGTATTAGAGGTTTTTGACCTGCGATCTGATTGGTTAAACTTGTATTAGAGGTTTTTGAACTGCGGTCTGATTGGTTAAACTGGCATTTGAGGTTTTTGAACTGCGGTCTGATTGGTTAAACTGGCATTTGAGGTTTTTGAACTGCACTCTGATTGGTTAAACTGGCATTAGAGGTTTTTGACCTGCACTCTGATTGGTTAAACTGGTATTAGAGGTTTTTGAACTGCGGTCTGATTGGTTAAACTGGTATTAGAGGTTTTTGAACTGAGGTCTGATTGGTTAAACTTGTATTAGAGGTTTTTGAACTGCAGTCTGATTGGTTAAACTGGCATTAGAGGTTTTTGAACTGCAGTCTGATTGGTTAAACTGGTATTGGAGGTTTTGGATGGGAACTGCAGTCTGGCATTGAAGGCAGATTATTTTGCCTACAGAGAAGATTAAAATGTTAATCGAAAATAAAGATGCTAAGTGACCCTTTTTTATGTGTAATGCTACTGTATGCTAAGTCGTGAGAACTCCACAACTCATGGTAGAAATGTTAGCCAAAGGCTTGGTTTTTGTTTTGTTATGGAGTCGTCACGGGATTAAACCCCTGCCACATTCCAGGGAATTTGAGTTCTTGTTTGTTTTGTCTCTTGAGAGTTGTTAAAAAGACCAAATCCATGTTAGTGTCCCACTCTGTAAATTAAAATTAGTGTCTGAGCAGGAAGGGGATGAGATGTTTCCTTTCTTTGCTAACCCATAAGTCCTGTCGGAGGCGAGGCGTCCGTGTTGGTTTAGTCCGTCACACATCACAGAGTTTCTTCTTTAGCATGTATTATGCATGGAGATGGCGTGTGCTAAAGGCCAGTCTTTGTCAGAGAAGAGTGTCAGGCATCAATAATTAATCAGCACACTGTGTGTGTGTGCGTGTGTGTGTGCGTGTGTGTGTGCGTGTCAGCCTGCTCAGGTGTTCAGTCTGGTGTTTATTGGAGGTCAAGTGATCGTTTCTGATTGGTCAACGTCACATCATCGGCAGAATGATGTACCCTGCTAATAGTAATGTGAACTTTCTTTTCTTCTTTGTTTTCTTTCTTTTTGTAAATTTCTTTTCTTTCTTCCTACCTCCTACTTTTTTCATTTTTCCTTCTCACCACTTTCCTGCTCAGAGCCAAATTTTAGATTTGTATTCTTTTTTTTCTTTTATTATTTTTTTTTGTTCAGTGCTTTTTGTTGAATTGTTTTGGTTATCAATTTCTATTTATTTTGTTATTAATTTCTTTCTTTCTTTCTTTCTTTCTTTTTACTTTTCTACATTTCCTTTTCTTTTCTTTTATTTTGTTCTCTTTTCTATTTGTTTTGCAATCGTTTCTTGTTACTGTCATTTATGTACTTTCTTTCTTTCTTTCTTTCTTGCTTGCTTGCTTGCTTTCTTCCTTTCTTTTCAATAGTTTTTCCTTTTTTTCTTTTTCTGTCTTTTTTCTGTTTTTTATTTTTTGTGCTTTTTTATTACTGTAATTTTCTTTTTCTTTTTTCTTTCTTTCTTTCTATAGTTTTTTGCTTTCTTATTACTGTATTTTCTTCCTTTCCTTCTTCCTTCCGTTACACTGCACTACCTCCAAGTACACACACACACACACACACACACAAACAGGCATTTTCTTCCTCTCGTCGTCACCCCTCTCCCCTTTTTCATTTCTTCATGTTACATTTTTTCAGCACAGAAAACTCTTCAGCCTATACCTGACATTTCTGCTCCATAATTTCCGTACCATAATGGCGCTCTCGTCTTGCTGTGAGTGTGCCATAAGTGTGTTGCTAGGCGACTGTGTGTGTGTGTGTGTGTGTGTGTGTGTGTGTGTGTGTGGTGAGGGGGAATCACATGGAGATAATCTAAGCATTTAAAGAAGCAAAGACTCTTTTATCCACACACTCAGATGTGTATATCAACATGCTCGCTTTTAAGGGAAAATATCCAGAAGGGTCGATTTTGCATAAGTGGATGGAAGTGTGTGTGTGTGTGTGTGTGTGTGTGTGTGTGTGATGGCAGGCAATTAAAAAAATCTGTATAGATGCTTTTTTTTTCCAGCTGATCTATTGTGCTGCATGATAAAACATTTAAAGAGCTACACAGACACACACACACACACACACACACACACACTTAAGAGGCCTCCTAAGAGGATACTGTGAAGTGCAATCTTTATCAGAATTTAGATAGACTAGTAGAGGAAATGCAGCTGTGTGTGTGTGTGTGTGTGTGTCAAGCATGTGCTTGTGTTAAATATTCAAAAATTCAAATCGAAAGCACAATTATTTATTGGAGTTATTCCAAACATAATAGTTTTAATGCATTTAAAATAAATTCTTTTCATTCACAGTGTACATTATAAAGCGGTATTCTTTCAGAAAGTCCCGTTAATTAAGTTGTAAAAATGGAACCAAACAGAAATTTTAAAAAGGAACGAGGAACTTGATTTAACGCATGAGAGCCAGTAAACTCTGCATCCTGCTGTTACAGGAAAATAATCAGTGTTGTGATGAAGCGGAGTTACTTTTAACACTGTGAGGTTGATTATTATCCTGTAACAGCATGTCCCCATGTTTTATTCCTCTTACACCACAGCTATCTGCCAGTGATTACAATCTTCTGTTCATTAACAACGACGCGTCATACGTTTTTATCTGTTTATTGTTAATGTTGTGGCACGTCCCTGAAACAAGTTAGTTCCTGTTCTCACTTACGTTATAGCAGCGATAAACAGCTGTTCCCTCACCAGCGTCTCTTCTCTCTCGCACTTCATAAGACGCAGTTTGAGATGTTAACGAGAAACCACAAAGCGTAGCAAACTCCTCTGTCCTGAAGATGTCGGTCAACTTAAAACTTACAGCTTTACCTCTGACTGTTACAAAGCGCTGACACTGGAGACTCCTTCCATAAATGTTAAATAAAGGTCTCATGAATGAGCTGTTGCTATAGAAACGATAATGTATCAGAAAAAGCACATTATTAATATAAACCTGCTTCACTACTGTCAGAGCTGCTGTTATAGAAAATTAATCAACACCTTCTGACCAATCACAATCCAGAATTCAACAGTGTGGTGGTGTAAGAAAATCTACTACTTGGAAAATCTAATCAATCAGCGTGCTGTGTGTGTGTGTGTGTATGTGCCCACGTGTGTGTGTGTGTGTCAGGCTGCTCATGTGTTCAGTCTGGTGTTTACTGGAGGTCAGGTGATCGTTTCTGATTGGTCAACGTCACATCATCAGCAGAATGATGTACCCTGCTAATAGTAATGTGAACTTTCTTTTTTGCTTTGTTTTCTTTCTTTTTGTAAATTTCTTTTCTTTCTTCCTACCTCCTACTTTTTTCATTCTTCCTTCTCACCACTTTCCTGCTCAGAGCCAAATTTTAGATTTGTATTCTTTTTTTTCTTTTATTATTTTTTTTTGTTCAATGCTTTTTGTTGAATTGTTTTGGTTATCAATTTCTATTTATTTTGTTATTAATATCTTTCTTTCTTTCTTTCTTTCCTTTTTTGTTTTCACTTTTCTATATTTCCCTTTCTTTTCTTTTATTTTGTTCTCTTTTCTATTTGTTTTGCATTTATGTACTTTTTATGTACTTTTCTTATTTCTTTTTTCTTTCTTTCTTTCTGTAGTTTTTTGCTTTCTTATTACTGTATTTTCTTCCTTTCCTTATAGCAGCTATAAACAGCCGTTCCCTCACCAGCGTCTCTTTTCTCTCAAACTTCATAAGACGCAGTTTGTCATGTTAACGAGAAACCACAAAGCCTTAATCAACTCCTCTTGGAAAATCTAATCGCCAATTAGCATACCCTGGCTAATACTCATTAATATTCAGAAACCCAAAAAATTGTGATTGCAAATAATACAAAATGATAGTGTAGACTAAATAATAATATTGTCCATATACACACATGGGGTGTGTGTGTGTGTGTGTGTGTGTAGAATTAGTGTCCCAGTTTCAGAAAAAGCAAATGTAGAACATTATGTTTAGATATTGACATGTTTCAGGGCGTAATGTCACTTATGATTACTGACTGAAGCTTAAACACACATATTTCATACATCTTCCTCAGAACTATTTGATATAAAAATAGCAACTAGCTAACATTTTATTTATCTAATTTTCTGTAAATTAATTAGCTACACTAGTTACGATTGTTGCAAATATATATTCGTGGAAGAACAGATAGTCGGGGTGGTGGGAGGGGCGGGTCAGGAAGTCGCTGCTGATTGGTTAATTCTGTAAGAAGCGCATTAACAAACCGGTCCAGACTCAGAGCTCAGCCTCACACACACACACACGTGCGCACACACAAACACACACACACACACACACACTATGGAATTGTCAGTCACTCGGATGGAAAATCATGCAGGTCTGTATGAGGTGAAGTCAGCGTATTGGACGTCTGTGTGTGTGTGTGTATATATATATATTTATGTTTCGTGTGTGTGAGAGAGAGAGAGAGACGTTGCTGGATAATCTGAAGATTTTGAAAGGTTTAGAGAGGGGAGGGGTTTGCAAGGCATGATGGGAAGGCGAGCATTAGTGGGACGTGCTAATCAGCTTATTTGCTAAGATCAATTTGCTGATCTGAAGTCAGTATCTCTGAAGCTTTAATCCTGTGTGTGTGTGTGTGTGTGTTACGTAAACTCTGAGACAGCGTTAGTTGCCCTGTGTTTGTCAGTGTAATTTGTTGTCACACAGACTAAGCCCTTCCTGTAGTTCAGCTGAAAGGAATTAATTTGATTCAGTTCAGGATTCAGTTCAATTCAGTTTGATTCGGTTCAGGATTCAGTTCAATTCAATTTGATTCCATTTAGGATTCAGTTCAATTCAATTTGATTCCATTTAGGATTTAGTTTAATTCAAAATTATTCAGTGTAGGATTTAGGTCAGTTTAATTTGACTTAGTTCGGGATTAACCTGGTTTTTGTTTTCTGATTTGAAAACAAAGTTTTGAAATTAAGATTTTTTTTTTTCAGCATTTTCAAAATTCTGTAAAGGAACTAGAAGGAAAACCACATATAGAAAGAATAATCTCTTTTCCTTTCAGCCAGCTGAGAATTAAAGTAACTGGTGTAACATGTTAAATGCATCAACCAATGGAAATAGAGAGGAGGCGGAGCTTACTACACCTTTAGAAATGAACTGAACCTGAGACCGACTGCTGACTGAGTCGCCTGCTGCTGCTGCTGCTGCTGTTTAATCCATCAGCACATTGTTTATTTAATATCTTATTAATTTAATGTGCAAGTTCAAACTTGGGTAATAAATCGAGTGTGTTCATTATTTTTCCTAATTATCATCACACTGGAATTTAGCTAGGTGTCTTGCTGAAATATGGCACATAAATTAGAAACTCATGTACCATTAATAACTGCAGACTGTATTATAGAAACTGTGTGTGTGTGTCTGTGTGTGTCTGTGTGTGTGTGTGTGTGTGTGTGTTTCTCTCTATTTGGACATAGAGGACATTTATGATTCAATATTTGTCCTCTGTGTGCAAGGTGTGTGTGTGTGTGTGTGAGAGAGAGAGAGAGAGAGGGAGAGACTCAAATAAACAGCCCTTAGAGGTTCTAAGTAGAACCCTATCTCAGAGTGGTCCTGTATTAGACATGGTTCCAGGTAGAACCTTTAACCATCCCATGAACTATTAAGGAGCCTTTTTTGTTTGTTTGTTCTAAGAATAAAGTGATGAAAAGGTGATGAGGGGATACAGGACCTATGGAGTGTGTGTGTGTGTGTGTGTGTGTGTGTGTGTGTGTGTGTGAGAGAGAGAGAGAGAGAGAGAGAGAGAGAGAATAAAAGTGTGAGCCTCATAAAGGTGCATGGTGAGGAACTGAACTGTTCAGCTCTCTATTGCTCTCTATCTGTCTCACTCACTTGCTCTCTTTCTGTGTCTCTGTCTGTCTACCCATCATTCTCTCTCTCTCTCTCTCTCTCTCTCTCTCTCTCTCTCTCTCTCCCTCACTGCGTTTTGAGACAGGGAGTGAGAGAGCTGATGATGCGCAGCTGAATGCACACTGCAGCACAGACAACAGACAAACAGGAAGAAATACTGAAGCTCACTCTCCTTCTCTCTCTGTCCCTCTCTCTCTCTCTCTTCCCCTCCCTCTTATCCGGAGCGATTGCGATGCCTGAGTCCAGCTTTCTGTTTCGTCTTGCCGGAATATTATCAAGATAGAAAGGAAAGAAGAGATGAATGAATGTAGACTGAAGCCTTGCAGCTGAGTCACTGCAGCATATTTGCCCAGTTCTTTCTCTCTCTCTCTTTCTCTCTCTCTCTCTCTCTCTCTCTCTGTTTCTGTGTTCTCGGTGGAGGAATTGAGGATGAGAGTAAAGAGAAGGAGACCTCTGTCTGAGAAAGAGAGAAAGAGAGAGAGGAGAAGGATAGAGGAGTGAAGGAGGGATCAATACAGAGGCCAACTCTTTGACTTTTTCCCCCTCCATACTTTTTCTGTTCTTTCTTTTCTGAGGAATGTGGAGACAACGATTTTCAGGCAAGCATCTCTCTCTCTCTCTCTCTCTCTCTCTCTCTCTCTCTCTGTCTCTCTGTCTGTCTGTCTTTCTGTTACTGTGTGAAGTTGTCAGGAGGAGGACTTGTAACTTGCCTGTTATTGTGTGCGTTATTTGCCAACTTCTACAATTTTATTCTTATTAAAGAATGACAGATCATACTTTTATCCATTTATACTTACATTTAATGTTGTGGAACTTCCATGAAACAAGTTAGTTCCTGTTCCCGCTTACATTTCAGCAGCTGTAAACACTCGTTCTCCTTTTTTTTCTCTCTCTTGACGCTAGTAAGACCATAAAACGCAGCTTGTCATGTTACAGAGAAACCGCAAAGCGTAAACTCTGTCCTGAAGATGTCGGAAAACTTAAACTTACAGGTTTCTAGACCTCTTTGTGTGTAAGGATGTGTGTGATGTCTTCATCACTTTGTTGTTTAGTTTACCTGGGAGAAATACTGAAGTGGTGACTGATGGTCGGTATGGCAACTGCAGCCCTCCATGACCTGTCGTCATGGAGAAATTCGCCTGGCAACCGCAGCTGTGGCAGCTGTGAAAACTGGAGACTGTAGGAAAGAAGGAGAAATGTTGTGATTTCCTGTGGTGACATCAGGGGAAAAAGTTAGTAATTGGTTGATGACACAATTTTATTGTGATTTAATTTTGTGTGCGTGCCTGCGTGTGTGTGTGTGTGTGTGTGTGTATGTGTGTGTGTGTGTGTGGGTATATGTGTGTGTATGTGTGTGTCAGTCAGGCTCTCAGGTAAAAGTGAACTGGAAAGAGGAGAGCATATAATTGAATGACCAACACTGTTTGTTTCCTTGTTCTGATACCTGGTTCTGATCCTTCATGGTGAAATTCTGATACCTCGTTTTGATAACCTTGTTCTGACACCTCATTCCTATAACTACATTCTGATACCTCGTTCTGATCCTACGCGGTGATACCTCATTCTGATCCCTCGTTCTGATCCTTCACAGTGATACCTCATTCTGATACCTCGTTCTGATCCTACACGGTGATACCTCATTCTGATACCTCATTCACATGACTTTGTTCTGATCCCTCGTTCTGATCCTTCACAGTGATACCTCATTCTGATACCTCGTTCTGATCCTTCACAGTGGTACCTCATTCTGATACCTCGTTCTGATCCTTCACAGTGGTACCTCATTCTGATTCCTCGTTCTGATCCATCACAGTGATACCTCGTTCTGATCCCTTGTTCTGATCCTTCATGGTGATACCTCATTCTGATACCTCGTTCTGATCCTACACGGTGATACCTCATTCTGATACCTCGTTCTGATACCTCGTTCTGATCCTTCATGGTGACACCTCATTCTGGTCCCTCGTTCTGATCCTACACGGTGATACCTCATTCTGATACCTCGTTCACATGACTTTGTTCTGATCCCTCGTTCTGATCCTTCACAGTGATACCTCATTCTGATATCTCGTTCTGATCCTACACGGTGATACCTCATTCTGATACCTCGTTCACATGACTTTGTTCTGATCCCTCGTTCTGATCCTTCACAGTGATACCTCATTCTGATCCTACACGGTGATACCTCGTTCTGATACCTCTTTCTGATCCTTCACAGTGATACCTCGTTCTGATCCTTCACGGCGGTACCTCATTCTGAGAACTCATTATGAAACCTCATACTAATACATTGTTCTAATACTTTGTTTTGATACTTTTTTCTGATACCTCATACTAATGCTTTGTCAAAATAACACGTTCTGACACCTTAATTTTATACCTCATAATAATGTTTTGCTAGAATACCTCATAATGATACTTTTTTTTTTTTTTACCTTGTTCTGATACCTCATACTAAAGCTTTGCTAAAATACCTTATGATACCTTAATCCTATAAATTCTGATACGTCATGATATCTTGTAATGACACCTCATTAAAATGCCTCATAACTCCTTATCTGTTAACCCTGTGAAGAATGATGGGTAAATTGGGAAACTCAGGTGTTGTGACACGACCTGATATTTATGATAAATTGTTATGATGCCTGATAAATCACTCTGATACCTCGTAATAATACCTCATAATCATATCTCGTTTTTATCCCATGTTGAGATACCACAGATTACAGAAGACAGCTATGAAAAAAAGGTTTAATTTTGTCCAATTGATTTGTCTAATTATTTATTGAGGAAAATCTTTTTACATTCCATCATATATTTTGAGAATATGGACTTATTGTTTGGATGCAGTTTAGTTTTTGTTTAGTTTTTGTCCTGAGGAAAAAAAGGTCAAAAAATTGAATAATGGTTACAATCTGGTAGTTCAAATTGGAGTGTGTGTGTGTGTGTGTGTGTGTGTGTGTGTGTCTATATATGGCACGTATGTACTCCACCAAAAATCAGCAACAGATGTAGTGCTTGTAGCTTGTACTTTGTGTGTGTGTGTGTGTGCGCGTCTCTTGATGCCTTTTGAGGCGTCATACGCAGCCTGTTGACCTGCACTTCATTAGCAAAATGCTGTATGTTATAGGAGGAAACACACTCGAGAGAGCTAAAGAGAGGTGCTGAGGTGTTGGAAAACTGTGTGTGTGTGTGTGTGTGTGTGTGTGTGTGTGTGTGTCAGCTGGGGAAACCCATTTCTGAGCCTTCTAGGATCTATTAAAGGATGTCTAGGAGGTAAAAAAAAAAAAAAAAAAAACAATTGCTGCTTAAATTCTACACAGCGCTTGTATTAAGCGACGTCATCATGTTAGCGTGACAGTATGATGCTAATTTTGTGTTTTTTAATGTTAATATTTTTCTCTAATGATTGTGTCACCGTTTTGTTTTTCACAATTTACTGAAATAACTGAATAAGAGATTTTAGCTCTTAAATACTCATAAGTGTTGACTATTGTAACCTAATGACAATAATGTTGAATGATGTATTCTTTTAAATGCTCATTCCTGATGGACTGACAGGCACGAACATAATAAATTTTATTCACAGATCTAAATTAATGTTTGTTATACTGTGTAACCGTGTCCATGATTATAAATAAAGGTTCAGGCTAGGCCTATAATTAGGGGCAGATTATTACACACAATGGTGTTTAGGTATGCTGAAACAAAGCTGAAAACAAAGCGAGATAACACTTTTCATTTTAATGTCAGCCTGCTGGGAGATTTAGAAAGTTAGCCATTAGACATGGATAAGGAATGAAAATGTACACATGGCCTCTGTTTGTTTAAATGTTCGTAGTTGTCGTGGTGATATCATAAGTGATAGTCCTTTACCGAAGTGTCCTGATATCAGAATAAAGCATTAGAAACTATTAGAGTTTTTTTCTAGTGTTTCTTCATAGGGGTTGATGGGTTTCTAGTGGTCGTTAATGGAAGTTTAATGGAATGGTGGATTATGATAGAATGATGCACTATATGGCCAAAAGTATGTGCACCCCTGACCATCACACCCATATGCGGCTCTTCTCCAAACTGTTACCACAAAGTTGGAAGCACACAATTGTATAGAATGTGTTTGTATGCTGTAACATTACAGTTTCCCTTCACTGGAACTAAGAGGCCCAAACCTGTTCCAGCATGACAATGCCCCTGTGCACAAAGCGAGCTCCATGAAGACATGGTGTGTGAAGGTTGGAGTGGAAGAACTCGAGTGTCCTGCACAGAGCCCTGACCTCAACCCCACTGAACACCTTTGGAATGAACTGGAACACCGATTGCACCCCAGACCTCCTCGACATCCCAACATCAGAGCCTGTCCTCACTAATGCTCTTGTAGCTGAATGAACACAAATCCCCACAGCCACACTCCAACATCTAGTGGAAAGCCTTCCCAGAAGAGTGGAGCTTATTATAACAGCAAAGAGGGAATAAATCTGGAATGGGATGGTCAACAAGCACATGTGTGATGGTTAGGTGTCCACAAACATTTGGTCCTATAGTGTATCATGAAACCGACACTCATAGTACATACTACCATACTATTGTGTATTGGGAAAAAATTTTCAAGTATTTTCAGTTATTCTGTGGTAATGTTGATGTGGGGGCCTTGAAGCACTATTGTAGTGTACAGGTCAAGGAGGATTTGGTGGAGGCCGGCGGTTCTTTATGATTTCAGTGAGGTGTGAAGGCTCCATGGCGACATATTGTCCACACACCCAGGTTTCAGCACCAATGTAAAACCCTGGTGGTCAGTGAGGGCAATGAGGACACAGGAGGCAGGCAATAGAGAGAACCAAGCTGTCTTTTTTTATTTATTTTTCTTTTTGAGCATAGAAAACTGTATAGAAAAAATGCATAGATGACGTTTCTGTTTACAAACAGGCTATTCATACATTTCATTGTTAACCACTCACTCAATACCAACTGTTTCTCCTGTTCATAGCTGGTGCTTGACCACGCTCTTGCTGTCACATATTGCAATAATATAATTTTGCCACATTTTATCCACCACAAATGTAAAATTGTTAAAGCACAGAAAATACAAGTAATAAACTCTCTTTCTCTCTCTGCAGGTATCAGGCCTCAGATCATGAATGGCCCCATGCACCCCCGCCCGTTGGTGGCACTGTTGGACGGACGTGATTGCACTGTAGAGATGCCCATTCTCAAAGACCTGGCAACCGTGGCCTTCTGCGATGCTCAGTCCACACAGGAGATCCACGAGAAGGTAGGAAGAAGGAGAATAACAGGATGACGCAGTCAAAAGAACTTATATAATGTATATATAGCTGGGCAGTGCCCCTCTATTAGGGACCCAAAATTCTCACAGTCCATCCCTGTGCTTTAGGTAGAACTGGAATTTTATATAACCCAATATCAAACTCCATCTTAATCTCTAAGATCCTAGAAAAGGTTGTAGCACAGCAGCTAAGCTCATTCATGAAATCTTTCAGTCAGGGTTTGGGCCTCATCACAGCACTGAAACAGCGCTGGTTAAAGTAGTAAATGACTGAATACTGGCCACTGATCAGGGTTGTGTCTCTTTGCTTGTGTTGCCCAATCTCAGTGAGGCATTTGATACCCCAAAACACAATATTCTTCTAGACAGACTAGAAAATAGTGTTGGCTCTTTCCTGCTTCAGGTCTTATCTGACTGATCATCATTAGTGTGTAAATATTAATGGTGACTTCTCTACAGGTACAAAAGTAAAGTCTGGAGTTAATCAGGACTAATCTAGACCCATGCTGTTTTTTTCCCCTATATATGATATCTCTTGGTACAATTATTCATAAATATGATATTAGCTTCCACTGCTATGCTGATGACACACAGCTGTATGTTGTAATTATATACTTCATACTTTTCACAGTGCTTTATGGCAAAGAGGTGAACGATCAACGCTTTTCGTTTACGCTGGGTGTGGTCATGTGCATCAAGTAGACAGGGTGTGAAGAATTTATTTCTGTGCTTGCTTGCTCTGGTTTAGTAAATATAATTAACTAACTCACAGTTAACTAACACA